>JAWNNM010001103.1:0-158026 GCA_035044965.1 Lordiphosa andalusiaca | reverse complement strand
TACTTCTTCGTATTGCCATATGCCCTATACTCGAGCAGCATACAACATGATTGCTCTGGCGGTACTTATTGCGACTGACATTTCTTTTTCTCAACAGCTGGTTCCATGTTGTTTTCAATGTTGCTTTTTTGCTCAAGTGCTTGCGAAATGACATATTTGGAGTAAGAGTGACTCCCAAGTACTGGAATTCGGTGACAGTATCTAAATAACCTCCGCTTATAGACCAGACATCTGTCCTTGCTTTTCGCGCCCTTGTGTCACGTACTACCATTATCTTGCATTTCTCGCAGTTAATTTGAAGGCCCCACGTTTGGCAGTACGAGTGCATTGCGTCGATCATTTGCTGCAAGTCCCGGACGTCATCGGCCATAAACACCATGTCATCGGCATACATTAATAGTTTGATACGTTCCGATCCCAGTTGAACACATCCTGGCAGAATATACGATATGTCGTCGACGTACAGTGAGAAAAGTAATGGGCTCAGTAGGCAGCCTTGTTTTTCAAGGTTGGTTTCAAACCAGCTGGATAGACTTTGACCGTCCCAATCAGTGGTTTTGTTACTGATATATAAGCTTTGGATCATTTGAATTGGCTTTTAGGTAGAGGCTTTGTCTGTCAACCGAAACATCTTCTTTTTGTTTTCCAGGTACTGTTTTGCAATAGCGGTAAATGTAAAGACGCTGTCCACAGTTGAATATCCCTCTCTAAACCCAGATTGGAATTCGCTCAAGATATCATGCTTTTTGACCCAGTTAGAGAGACGATTCAGCACTATTGAAGCAAAGGTCTTCATGGTCTCGTTTAAGAAAGATATACCCCTGTAGTTTGCTGGTTCGCTCGCCTCTCCTTTTTCGGGTATATCACGTTTCGTCTGAAACTTTCTGGTGCATTTGCCGTATGGAAAATTGTATTATATACGTTTGTAAGAAGTTGTACATAATGAGGTGGGGCGTTTTTCAGGAACTCTGCTGAGGCTCTATCCTCTCTCTATCCTCTGCTTTATTTCGTTCACTGCGGGATATTGCTGCTGCTACTTCCGTGATGTCAATTTCCATATCTAGCTCTGGAATACTGGTGAATGGAAAGGCAAAAAGATGGGAGGAGTATCTGTAAGCAGCGGGCTTTGGAAATGCAATGCAAGTTTGTTTGCATCAATCTTGATTGGTTTGCTGGTCACTGTTCCATTTAGCTGCCTGAGAAGTGTCCAGAGAGCTTTACTGTCTTTTACCGCGCTCAAAGCTATTTCCAGCTGCCTTTAGTACTCCGCTTGCGTGCGCATACATAAGGTCTTGTATTCTTTGTTGGCTGCCCAGTAAGCGGTTTTTGCAGAGCTTGTGGCCGACTTCTGCGCCTGGCGCAGTAAACACATATCCATGCTTCTTAACTCAGAGCATTCTCTTCCAAACCATGGTTGTTGACTAATTATGCAGTAGTCGATCGTTGTCAATCCCTGTGTGCCGACAAAAGTGAAGTTGCCATCGCGATCGCTTTTTGATCTACCGATTAATACTATCGATTAAACGATTCGCACACCTCCATTAATTTTTTCCATTCCCATTTATGACCGTGTCTTTCGCATTTCTCGGACGGTTTGCATAACGTGAGCTTGAGTGCGCGTCCCCTGTTAATACCTGCTCATGTGCCATGAGCGCATTTAGATCACCGACTATCATTACATTTGGAAATTCGGATTGAAGTAGGGCATCGTATAATTTTTCGTAAGCACTTCCTCAAAAAACGCTCTTTAATCAGCGCGAATAGCTCTGGTGCTGTTTTGTGCTGTGACTCTTCGTGGGAGCCGCCGCCTTGCATCTTTACCCTCTCAACACTATCCACTCAGCAACTACTTCTGGCTCTATTTTCAAATAATTATCTTATGCAGAAACCGTTGTCAGTCTGTGTTTTATTCCATGCTCATCATTTCTCTTATCATTTAGATGCCGTGTTTATGATTGCTCTTGGGCAAGCACATCTAAGAGCTGCGCTTTATTCAATCGTTTATTCGCCAGCTGGACAAAACCGACATGAGCCCTCTTCAGTGGATTGGCTTCCCCTTATCTACAATTTGGAGTTGACTGCCTTCTCTATTGTCTTGGATGCAACATCTGTGCGGCATCAACTTAAGCGAGCCCTGCAGCATTATTCTCTTATGTCTACCTCTGTATCGCATAATAACTTAAGCGACATCTTGAATATTCGAGTTGCAGCGTTGCTTGGAGCTATTCTTGGTATAATGAGTCGTAAGACTCGACATGAGACACCACCTCCAAATTCTACCCCTTCATCATTCCGTTTACCCCAATCTGAGATATTCTCTGTGAACCCGGCTCTTTCTGGATTACAAATAAAATTTCGTATACGAAACCAAATATGTCATGACATTAGGGTCATTCATGTCGCTCTAGCATCAGCATTCGTCGTAAAAAACGCCTTTCAGAGTTAAAAAATCGCAAAAAACTCAATGCAAGATTTCATAATATGTTACTTGATTCAAACACATTCCCACTGAGCTACGTACACACATTGTCAGCACGCTTCGGAAAAGTAAATATATAAGCATTGCTGTACTAATGCGGTGTCTACGATATTTAAATGCGGTAGTTGGCGTTGGTACGATATTGAAATGCGATGATGCGGTAATGTGGCGTATGCGGTGTTTGCGGTGGGTGTATTTTACTTAATCATACCGCAATTTCGAAAAGTATACTTAAAGTCAAAAAAACAGCACCGAATGCAGTTCTCTGGTGGATAATTATATTAATGTTCTATCTAGCATTGTCAAAAAGAATGAATGCCCCGATAAAGATCTCGGGCTCGCACAGATTGCCTTGGTACACTAAAGGTTTCAAAAAGTATAAACATTTGCGCAACAAATTCCATAAACGATTCATAGTAACGCAGGATTCTGGTGATTGTGAAAAAATCAAAATCACAAGTACCTTCATATATGACTTTAAATGAATTAATTGCATCGTCAGACATTGGCATTTCAAATTTGTTCGCTAAATTTTTCAGTTCCAACTTTGAACCCTCTACTTGATGGAATAATCCAAATTGTCTGAGTGCAATCCCCCACCTTCATTCCTTCATATATCTGAGGATGACATCTTTCAAGCTGTATTGAGTTGTGATGACTCTAATTACCCAGATTCTGATGGAATTTCATTGTTCTCTTGAAAAATTGTATTGTTGAGCTTTGTGAGCCGCTCCTAACAATATTTTCGATGTCAGGCCGATTTATTGACAGGTGGAAATTTGCTACTGTCACTCCTGTGTTCAAGTCTGGGGACAAGAGTGACGTAATTAACTGCCTACCTATTACCAAGCTTAGCACCACATCAAAGCTATTTCAACAGATTGTCAAATTCACAGTTATCGTTTTTCATAAAGATGTACCTTAACCCAAATCAGCATGGATTTATGCCTGGTCGCTCTACCACAACTAATTTAGTGGTATTTAGCATCTATTGTATCAGCTCCTTTTGAAAAACGCTGCCAAGTACACGCTGTTTACACAGATATGCCCAAGGCCTTTTATAATGCTTGTCATCATGCACTACTCTCAAAACTTTTTAAGCTAGGATTTCATTTCTCTTTCATAAGTTGTTGAATCCAACTACTTGGTCCATCGGACATACAGAGTCAGAATAAACAGCTCGTTTTCTAGTCCATATGTGTCTACTTCTGGCATCCCGCAGGGGAGTGCTCTAGAACCTTTACTTTTCATTATTTTTGTTAATGACATTTGTGTGAACATTCATGATTCAGAGTTTCTGCTGTATGCTGATAATCTTAAAATATTTCGATCTATTAAAAACTTAAATGATAGTCGCTTGTTGCAAAATGATTTAGATGGGAGTGTCAGCTCTTGGTGTACCCAAAACTTACTTCCGCTTAATCTAAACAAATGCTTTGCGGTCAGATATAGTAAATGTCTCTATAATATATCGAATTCTTACTCAATTGCCAATCAAATTTTATCGAGCCGGGATGAGGCCATTGATTTGGGAGTGAAATTCGACACAAAGTCTATTTTCAATGAGCACTTGAACTATATTTTGCCCAAAGCCTGTACCATGTTTGGCTTTGCTAAGCGCAATGCCAGCCAATTTATGGACCCTTACACCAGGTTGATACTTTTTTCTGCATTTGTGCGTTCCAAGATGGAATTTGCTTCATTTATTTGGAATCCGTCTGGTGCATTTCATATAAAAAGGCTCGAAAGGGTACAGAAAAATTTTAATATTTGTGCTTCAACCGTTAAACTATTCTGATCCTTTGCCGTCATATATATGTAGGTGTGCCCTGTTGCATCTCTCAGCCCTAGAAGATCGGACAAATATTGCTTCATAAATGTTCTTGAATGACCTTGTATCAGGGTGTATTGATTGTCATTTCTTGTTAGGCAAGATCAGCTTTAATGTACCAAGTAAGAATCTTAGATATTTTCAACACTTTTCCCCCAAATTTCTCGAACTAACTTTTCCCTTCATGAACCTTATGTAGAGTAGTGTTGGGTTGTTCATGAGTGAGTGAACAAAATTGAGCTGTTCACTAAACTAAGCAAGTGAACATGTTCTTCATTAGTTGTTCATTTTTATTCAGTCAGAGTTGTTCAGTTGCTCTTGTTCTGTGAGTTGTTCACCCAGAGCTGTTCAGCCGCTCAGTGAGTCTTGTTCTGTCAGAGTTGTTCAGTTGCTCTTGTTCTGTCTCTATTGCTCCGTGAGTTGTTCAGTGAGTCTTGTTCTTTCAGAGTTGTTCAATCGTTCTAGTTCAGTCGCTCTTGTTCCGTGAGTAGTTCATTAAGAGTTGTTCAGCAGCTCTTGTTCGGTCTCTATTGCTCCGTGAGTTGTTCAGTATCTAGCTCAGAGATTTATTCAGAGAGTTGTTCAGTAACTAGATCAGTGAGGTGATTAGTGACTGTTAACTTAGTTTGGTGACTGCAACTCTGTGTTAAGCAGTCTTCTGGTGTGGCAGTCTCGTCCGTTGTTTTTTTTCAGATTGTCTTTGACCAGAAAGCACAGCGATGTTTGGAACCATTTCACCGAAATAGATAATAAAAAGGCAAAATGTAAATACTGCAGCGTTACTTTAAGTTGTAACTCACAAAGCAATCTAAGCTGCCACCTTAAAAGCAAACGCCCGGCTGCAGTGGAGCCAGTTGTCCGACAGAACAACAACAACAACGAGAACTCTGCAGTTCCGGGAAACGTCGAGCAAGTCGCACTTATAAGCCAGATTAAATTCAGTAGTTAAGTACGTCTTTCATTTCAATACACATTGGCTCGTGAGCTACTCAGCAATTAAGCATCTCTACAACTGAACAACTGAGCCACTGAACAACTAAGCAACTGAACAACTGAACAGCTGAGCAACTGAACAACTGAGCAATTTGACTGAGTTGACTCACTTTGAAAAAAAGAATAAGTGAACATGTTCACTGAAATGAACAACCTTTACCCAACACTAATGTAGAGCCATGGAAAACTTTAACCCTGCCCGTCAGCATGCGTTTTGACTTCTACTCCAACAAATCGATCATAAAAAAACTGCTAGCTGATTTTTTCTCCCCCATTAGGCATTAAATACATTTTTATGTTACTTATGTTGTAATTAGAATTAGTGAAGCCAGCTAAGAACTTTCGGCTTGCATAGTAATTCGCCCTAAAATATAGAAAAATTATCTAGAAAACTGCTCTAACATTTAGAAAAATATAAAATGGCACCGCATGTAATTCTCAAGTTCGAATTCCCCGCTTCCGAAATATAAAGGGCTTAGCATTTGACTGCGTTCTTTACTGCGACTCACGCGCGCGCATACTTGGTAGTCGGATACGATAAGAATCTTATCTTATAGCTCGCAAATAGTGTTAGTACATTTTTTAAATGCGATCAGCCTCAGAACAAAACAGAAACCATCGCAGCACAAACGGTCTCTCACTGAGCGAAACACTTTTTCTCTCGCCTCACTTGTTTTCTGTTACGTGTTTTCGGTTGAGCTAAACAATGGAGTCGGTTGGCCGACAACCACTGACAGAAACAGTTTTAGGTGAGTGCTCATCAAACAACTGTCTTCAAATGAGCAGAACACAAAAAGTGTCGGCGAGAAGTGTTTTTGTTTTGTGCGTTTGGTAGGCTGTGTGTATGTATAAGTGTGTATGTACACGGGCGCAACACAAAGTCACTCATACATACGTAAAAAACAATTAGCAAGTTTGCTCTCGGCAAAACGGTCAGTGAAAGACACGAGAGAAGCAGAAACGGAAAAAAGTGTCTTTGCTCTGATCGAAAAAAAATTGAGTAAAAACAGAACTCAAAGTGTCTTTCGATCCCTCTTTTCGTTGTGTTCGTAAACAAACTGTTATTTTCTGACAGTCGGGAAGTGTTGACAGCCACTTGTGAGCTCTGGGTAAGATGCCTTTAGTGTAGAAGTTTGCCCAAGGCCCCCAGTTCAAGTCCCAGGCAATGTTAAGTTACAAAATAAAATAATGATTACTCAATACAATGTGATTTCAGAAAAAAGACTTTAGTGGACCAACAGAAAGAAAATATCCTGTAAAAATAATTTATAAGGGGTTATAGGAGTCTAAGTTTATTGTTATTTTTCTGTCTCTAGTCCCCTGACCCCCTTTCCTGTCTAAAAGGTATACATTTTTTTGTTATATCTTCAAAGTTTTTTTCAAATCTGTTCTATAATTAGGAAAGTATTTACCATGAGCAAGAAAAAGTCTTAGAGTTATTTTAGGATATATTTTTTCTGGAATATATGGTGAATCGCCTTTGGCCCCATTTTCAAGGCGAAATTCTAAATTTTTTGGCGATTTTGGCTGTTATTTTTTTGAGCGTGCAATAAAAGCCATAATAAAAGGAAGCAACAGCCAGGGGAATCATTTGATATTCACAACTTGAATTTTAAGTTGGTGGTGAAGATTACGGTGGACAAGCTGGTAGAGATTGTGCAAGGCAACCTAAATGCTATATTAGGCGGTTTGATGGATGGAGCAAAGATTCAAAATTTGGAGCAGTTGAGGAAAGAAGGAGCCAAAGCCGAAAAGTGGCTTAAGGAGCGTCAGGGAAGAGGAGCAGGACGGGCTATTGCAGAGCTGGAAGCCGAAGGATCAACGGGAACAGCGTGGCTGAAGGCTTAATACACAGAGGTACAACACAAGCAAATACAGCCGGAGGAGAGGAATTCCGCTCCTCTACTTTTCACTTTTATTTGTGCTTTGCATGTGGGCTTCCTTGTGATTTCTACAGACGGCATCAGAGTGAGGGTACTATGGAGTCATGTACTTCCGCTTTTCACGAGGAACATTGATTTGCGTTTAATCAGATAAATTCCTTTTTGACTGTATCATCGGCAACAGGAATCTGAGGAGGCACGGGTGCGAATATTTGGAAAAGGCAAGAAATCGTAGGAAGATGAGCAAATTGCGACAGAGAAAGATTGATGATAATGCTTCGAAAGGCATGGTAGTGGCGCCAGTGGTGTAAATGTATGAAGACAACCGTCTTTTTGCGAAGACCAAAGTGGATGGAGTACAGATCGTCGCCTTGTTGGATACAGGGGCAAGTGCGACTCGCATTGGGCGTGGAGCCAAGGAGTTTTAAAAGGTCAAGAGACGACGCCTCTACGGCGGGATTTGGAGGTGTACTTTTTCCAAAGAATGATGGGGGAAATGAGCGGCCCATAGCGTTCATGTCAGCTAAGCTCAACAAGGCCCAACGCAATTATAGCATAACTGAGCTTGAGTGTTATGCGGCCATCCTGAGCATTCATCGTTTTCGTGCATACGTAGAAGGGATGCCTATTGAGGTAATTACTGACCTCTCTAGCCTTAAGTGGCTAATCAACCAAAAGGATCTCACAGGGCAATTGGAGCGTTGGAGCTAAGGACTTAACGAACATAGAGCACCTGAAGGGGTCGTCGAACGCTGTGCCCGACACTCGCTCTCGGATTTACATATATGGAGGAGATAGGTCTGGGCAGCGAAGATAATTATGAAGTAGATTTGAAGTCAGCCGCTTTTAAGTCGGAGGAGTATAGGAATCAGATCAAAATTTCCAAAGAGGAACAGAAATAAAGGGTGTTTTTTTAGCTATTATCTTTTTGGCAACACTGGTTTAAACAGCTCACGCACGTTTCGTGTATTGTTTCACTATCAAACATCTACAGTTTGGTCTATAATTTAACCATGAATCGTCTTACAAACGAACAACGCTTGCAAATTATTGAATTTTATTATCAAAATGTGGCTCTGTTAAGAAAGTTAATAGTTAATCTTCCATTTTATGGTCAGTTTATTTTTGGCTCAATGGGTACGTAAATAAGCAGAATTGTCGATTTTGGAGTGAATATCAGCCAGAAGCATTGCAAGAGCTACCAATGCATCCAGAAAAAGTCACAGTTTGGTGCGGTTTATGGGCTGGCGGCATTATTGGACCGTACTTCTTCAAAAATGATGCGAATCGTAACGTAACTGTGAATGGTGAGCGCTACAGTGAGATGATATCCATATTTTATTTGCCCAAAATGCAAGAGCTTGACTTGCATGACATGTGGTTTCAACAAGACGGTGCCACATGCCACACAGCACGCGCAACAATGGACTTATTGAGAGGCGAGTTCGGTGAACATTTTATTTTACGTTGTTGACCGGTCAATTGGCCGCCTAGATCGTGCGATTTAACTCCTTAGACTATTTTTTGTGAGGCTTTGTTAAAGCTCATGTCTATACAGACAAACCAGCTTCAATGGACGCATTGGAAGACAACATTGAAGCATTTACTCGTGAGATACCGGCCGAAATGTTAGAAAGAGTAAGCCAGAATTGGACTAAGCGGATGGACCATTTGAGGCGCAGTCACGGTCAACATTTGCATGAAATAATCTTCAAACATCAAACATTGTACTATCGATTCAAATAAAGATTTCATGCATTTTTCTGAATTTTATGTGTTTTTTTTTTGAAAAACTTTCCTATAGCTCTTTAAAAATCACCCTTTAGTTGCCAGTTGTGTGTATATCTGACTGATATGTATATTAACGGGTCGGATTTAGGACTAGCGATAAGATACATGACGATCTACTGTGGAAGCTATGGGTACCAGCTGAGCTGCGTGCGGATATTCTTAATAAAGCACATTTTGCACAATCCGCAGGACATAAAAGGGTTCATAAAACTTTGGCTCCGGCAAAATATTAAAGGCCAGGAATGGCGATTGAGGTTAAAAAAAAAAAACGAGAGCGTAAGTTAAAGTCGGCCCTGCCCGTCTTCGAAATACCCGTTACTCAAGGCAATTAGTGTTTAATAACCTCATGCGGCTCAGTATGCAACTTTTTTAAGCTCTGCCGTTTATTATCCGATCTTTATGAAAATTTGTGAGATTGTACATATTGGCCATATTGGCCAGATTTTGCAGTATGTACTAGCAAAATCTGAGCTCGATAGCTTAAAAATTGCGGAGGCGGGAAGGGGCGTGGCCAAAATTTGAAACAAACTTGATCTGCCTGCTGACAATACTAGCTCACATCAAAAATTTGGTTGCTCTAGCTCTTCTAGTCTCTGAGATCTAGGTGTTCATACAGATGGACGGACGGACAGACGGACATGGCGATATCGACTCGGCTATTGATGCTGATGAAGAATATATATACTTTATGATATCGGAGATGCTTCCTTCTGCCTGTTACATACATTTGCACGACTTTAGTATACCCTTTTTACTCTACGAGTAACGGGTATAATAAAATGGCAGCGTTTGCATTGCGGCTTGGCAACTAGGGCTAAACAGTTAAGAAAACATGCACAGTAAATTATTGCTCAACATTTAAAGCCCAGAGAGCAACAGGATGATCTACACCAGCGAATGATATTTCGGCGTTGGAATTAACCGTTCATCAAAAACCTAACCATTGCACAGTGGACAGACTTGTATGAAAATAGGAGACAAAAATAGTTTTGCGAGTCCTTCAGGCCTGTAATTTAAAATGGAAGCCTATAACAATTCTAAAAAGTGTTGCATTGTAGTGCGATAGCATCTCCGATACGCCAAACATGAATGGTATATCGATATTCGAATATAAGGAGATGCGCGCGCGCAACCGACTTAGACAGTGGCGCCATCCATGGCTCAAGTTAGGATTTGAATTTGATGGCCTATTCGGGGGGGGCGGCTATTTAATGAGAGAGGCGGACTTAATATTTGGCATCTTGCTCCCACTCGAGGGTTATAGGAAGTAAAGGCTAATTAGCAGGGAGGAAGTCGGCAGAATGTTGATGTCCTCCTCCCACCTAGGAGTGTGGAATGACAGACCTTGAAATAGGTCAATGACTTCTGCATTTAATGATGTAGGTCAGGGCCAAATTGAAATCGGAACGAAGGCATATAGGGGGACAATTTCGGTTGCCAAGGGACAGTTGGTTCGCTAAATTGACCAGGCGCAGGCAGCGGTGACCAGTTAAAATTTTCAAATTCAATAAAAACTATTCACTCCGTGCACGTTATATATATATATATATATAATTTTGTTTTTTTAAATCGTGAGTTCACAAAAAAAAAAAAAAAGAAAAGTGGTGAAAATATATAAAAAATTTGAATTTCTATGCAAAGTTTTGGGCCCGAAGTACCCACTCAATATCCTTACGCGGACCTGGGAAGCCAGTTCATCCTTGGGAATCCTAGTGAGGGGGAGCTTTCCACACGCCTTCCGCTTTGCCCGGGTAGCAAGTGATCCCACCTCCCCGTGGTCTTCCTAGAGGCATCATCCAGGCCACCGTTCCTGCATCCAAGAGACGCTGCAAGGAGGAAGGATAAATAGAGTGAGTCAGTTCCAATCGAAATAGTTTTCGCCCTGCATAGGCAGCCCCAATCAGCAGCCAGCAACAACTAAAAGCAACATATATACATACAGTTTGCATAAGCAAAACGCCATATCGACATATTATCTACATCATTACATCGCATCATCTACATGCATGGTAGAAGAATCGGCTACTCAAACTGAAGTGCGATCACACACATAAACACATCTAAACACATAGTTCGAACTTCTACAAATTTTCTTTTATAAATACACATACACCTTAATTACTTATTTATTATTTATTATATTTATTTAAACATTCTATTTATTTAAAAACATATCCTTGTGAAGGTACAATTTTCCCTAAACTGCCCTATATTTAAACATATACTTATATTTATGAATTTACATCCATTTTAATCCCGTCCCAATCTTTCCCTTGGAGCTCCATTAGGGCTTAGTGCAGACTAAATGGGAATCTAGAAAAACAAAATAAACAAATTAATTAATAATAAGGGAATATAGCAACGGGAAGGCAAAATTGAACTCTGAGAAATAATTATGATCATATAATAATAGTTAAAATTGCTAAAAGTCTATCAGTCCAAATGTACGAGTTAGTTTTATGTGTCAATGAAAATTAAAGTCTTTATAACGTGTTGAACATGTCGCTGTAAGTCATTATGAGGGGGAGAAGGAGGAAAACATCAGCCTGGAGTGAGCCGTCCGCAGGTCTCCTGTATTAGGGCAGCCAGATGGAGAAGATATATAAGCATCCGCTGCATGGAAGGGTGGGGACGTTGCCGGCGGAAACATCTATGCCGAAATCATCTTAGTCTGTTAGGTGGCGCTTGGTTTTTTTTATAAATTTTGTTCAGTAGTTTGAAGTAGTTGGCAGTTTTTTTTTGTGTTTGTTGGTGAGAGTCATTTATCGTGGTGATTGTGCGCGCTGTGGGCTTGGGATGAATCCTGCCCTGGGATGGGACTAAGCTAGCCGGTGCCAGCCCTGGAAACCAAAGCAGCGTCGTAACAAAAGCTATTATTAAAAAAATTGGGCGCGGTTATTCGCCACTGTAATATGTATATGCAGAGCGTGACCGAGCTTTAGCAAGCTCACCAACACTGTTTGTATAACTGTTAAGTAACACTGTAACGAGCTCTGGGTTTGTACCCAGGCATTCAGTTTGATTGTGAGAGCGAAATAAAGAAGACGCTACAATACAGATGAGGGATACAGCTTACGCAAAAACAATAAAAAGAAATCTGTGGTTATTCGTAGCTATCTAAATAATAATACTAATCAAATTAAATAAACAAATCTGCTAAATGGATCAAAAAAATTTTACGTCTGAGCTCAGCCTTGTTGAGCTGAAATCCTGGTGTGACCGAATTGGGCTGCCAACATCAGGCACAAAAGCAACGCTCATCGGACGACTTAATGAGCCTCAATGAGTCGACCCTCAAGTTCTGGAACTAAGTCCAGGAGTAGATGAACTGCGCCAGTAGTTGGAGCATTCTGGCGACAACGGTGCAATTACCAAAATTCGCAATTTCGAGGAAATCGACGCTCACACCAATACACACACAGCCAGTGAGAACGCCGTCAAATTACAGCTGGAAAATGAGAAATTACGCAACAAATCAGCAGTTCCATTTAACACTCTAAAGGAATTGGGGCCAGAATTCCACTGCGAAAATGATATTGGCGAGTGGCTCCAGCGTTTGGCCAGTATTCGAGCCGCATTTTCAGTGAGCAACAATGATGTGCGTCCACTTTTGTGCACACGGTTCAAAGGCAATGCAAGTATGTGGATCTTGTCGAACCCTTTGCTGCTGGCAGGCAACATCGACAACGTCCTCGATGAGGTTCAACTGGTATATGGGGCCAAGGAAAGCGTTCTCGAAATACGCTCGAAATATGCTCGTATGGCCCACGCTTGCGGATAGCTAGGACACCTGGCCAGGGCAGAACTATCGGAAGCCCAGAAACAACGACGCCAATGATAAAAAGGATGTCGATAAAAACTCCAACAATTAGGAAAGCTATTTTAATGTACATTTTGGAAAACAAAATAACATTTCCGTTCCCATTAAATGCCTATTAGACTCAGAGCCCTATCACATTTTTAAGAAATTCGACATTACCCATAAAGTGAAAACATAAGGCTGCATAATGGCTGACTCTTATTTTGGAACTCATAACAGCCAACTTAATGTAATTGGAAAAGTTGTTTGTTTTGTTGAAATGTTTAATAAAATAATTGAAGTGGAGGCATATGTGGTTGGCAACGAGTCTACGAGGGATTCGATGGTACTAGGTAGAGATTTCTTTAAGGTAAGTTAACTGAAAGTCGTGGTGTTGGACAACGTAGAGCAAAATGAAGGGAACATATCAAATGTAATTAACAATGTAGGATAGAGTAGAGCACATTGTAGAGAATAATCAGGAGTCCCATATAAGAGAGGAAAATTATAAAAAGCAGGGACCGATTATTTGTAGATTTTTTTTTCCTCAAAAATCATCAACTTGGATGAAAAAACGTATCATTTGTATTTTGGTTGTATTTTGCTATTCTATTCATTTCCACAATGATTTTTATTTCTTAATTTTTATTTTATTGCTCAATCAATAATGATTATTATATGAGTAAAAAGAATAAAAATCGAAATTAATCATTAATATTTTTAAATCCGCAATTTTATTTGTATTTTCAAACTTGGCATTGGGTTCTACTGGTTCGACTTGATTCACTTACTAGGGATATACATCAATCTTGCCACAATTTCTTAAACACTTGTAGTAATCGACATTTGAGTAATATTTATAATAATTATTTCTGAGTTTTATTATAAAAAACAAGTTAAATTATTATTTTTTGAGTTATAAAATAAAAATTCTAAAATAATCATTAAAGTTTTTTTTTTATGATAGAACTCATTATGATTACGATCCCTGGTGAAAAGTCCGAGGTTGAAACAATTAAAGAAGAATTAAATCAGAAGTTTGAGTCTATAAAATGTGAGAGTTTAGAAAAGGTTTAAACAAACAAAGAAAAATTAAATCAAAAGATCAAGTCTTTGAAATGAAAGAGTGCAGAAAATTGAAAAATTGGCAAAAGTAGTGATGTTGACGATTTTGAACAGCAAATGTTGGCTATCAATGTGGTGGAAGAAGACAAAGTTACTTATAAACTGGGAGAACAGATCACTTTTAGAGACAAACAGAAGTTCGAGTTTATTTTTGAAGAACATTATACTAGGCCTGTCAGACCAGATACATCGAAAATAAAATGTGATATGAAAATAATTATTGGAAATGATAAGCCATTTTTCTGCCGACCTAGAAGGTTATCATATGCTGAGAATTGAATTGAATTAAATAATTGTAGAAAACTTAAAGAAGGGATTCATACGACCTAGTGAGTCAGAGTCAAAAAAAGGGCAATGAGCTCAGAATGTGCTTATATTTTCGACCATTAAATAAGAGAACAGCAAGGGATAATTATCCGATTCCGCTTATAGTCGATCTATTGGAAAGATTAGTCTACAAGAATATATTTTTAAAGTTGGACCTTAAAAATGGATTTCATCATGTGTTCATGCATGAAGAATCGATTAAGCTTACATCTTTCGTGACCCCTCTTGGCCAGTTTGAGTTCTTAAGAATACCTGGAGTTACGGTTGGACAAATGTGAATTTTTCCAACCAAAAGTGAAATATTTGGGATTTGTAATCGATGGCGAGGGTATAAAAGCTGACGACAAAGGTCTAGAAGTAGTTCACTCATTTCCTGTGCCTTCGAAAGTTCATGAAGTCCAAAGATTCATTGGAATCTGTTCGAATTTCAGGAGATTTGTCAAAGATTTTTCGCTAATAGCTAAGTCACTTCATGATCTGACAAGAAAAGACAGAGAGTTCGAATTCAGTTAAAAAGAATTGTAGGCGTTTAATACCCTTTAGAGGAAATTAATGGAGTCGCCTGTTCCTGCAATTTATGATCCAAGAGATGAAACAGAACTTCATACCGACGCAAGCGCATTTGGTTTTGGGGCTATACTGCTACAGAGAAAAAACAGTATGACAGTTCTATACTCGAAACGTTGGCTATCATAAATGCCCTAAGAAGATTCCGAGTCTACTCACAGGAGTTGTATTTAAAATTGTAACAGACAGCAATTCCTTGTATTTAACGTTGGACAAAAACCAGGCCAGGTACAAGAATGCAACTCAGGCCAGGTACAAGAATGCAACATGTTAATGCGTTGATTCGCGGTCACAATATCCTAACTTTGGAAACTAACACGTTCGAGTAAAACCTGGTTATATGTCAAGGGAAAGACACAAAATTAATTCAGATCAGGGAAAAGATATTGCAATCGGAAGATGAGTACTATGAGATGCGCAACGGAGTTGTATACAGGAAAAAAGCTGATAGACTTTTGTTTTGAGTAACAGAGTCCATTGAAGACAGAGTATTATATAAATACCATGAAGAAATGGGACATGTAGAAGTGGATAAAATTACAGATCTAATAAACAAAAACTATTGGTTTCCTAACATAATGAAAAAAGTTGACACTCACATTAGAAATTGTCTGGAGTATATAGCATTCTCAGCTAATTCTGGTAGGACTGAAGGCTATGTACATATGATACCCAAAGGAACCAAACCATTTGATGTTATCCATATTGATCATTTTGGTCCAATTAATAGTAAGAACTCAATTAAGAAACGCATATTGGTGGTGATTGATGGTTGCACGAAGTACAGGGTGCGCCATATAAAGTGTCGGTATGGCAACACTAAATAACTTTGACATTTACCAACCGATTGCTTTTGTTAGACATGTTTTGGAAACATCAATCTAGTACAATTTTGACCATGGAACGCTTCACACCAAAACAACATGCCGAAATAGTGACGCTGTTCATCGAAAATAATCGTTCAATTGTGCTAACAAATGTTGATGGCCGATGAGGCCCATTTCACGCTTTCTGGTGGTGTTAATAAGCAAAACTGTCGCATATGGGGCACGGAAAATCCACACCGCATCCATGAAATACCTTTACACGACCAAAAAGTGACTGTTTGGGCCGGTATCAAAAAGAGGCGATATTGACTGGCCACCCAGATCTTCAGATTTGACCGCCCCAGACTTCTTTTTGTGGGGCTATTTAAAAAGCAAGGTTTACACCAGCGATCCACAGATCATTGAAGAGCTTAAGGCCAACATTCGTGCCGAAATCGCCACTTTATTGACTGAGACGCTCGAAAAAGTGATGGAAAATGCCGCAAAAAGGGCACATTTTGTTGTGGCCAATAAAGGCGGCCACTTGATTGATGTTGTGTTCAAAAAGTAGTCGAAATAAATTGTACAGGACCAAATTAATGAACAAGATCAACATATATCAATCGGTTGTTTGTTTTTATATTTATTCAGTGTTGCCATACCGACACTTTATATGGCGCACCCTGTATGTGCGATTATACGCTACTAAGACAACTTGTTCGAAAGAGACTACGGAGGCATTGGATGATTATTTCAAAGCTTATAGTAGGCCCAATAATACTGTATCCGACAGGGGAACTAGTTTTACCTTAGATGAGTTCAGCAATTTTCTGAAATCAAATTATTTCAGAAAGGAGACTATGTGGTGGATAGAAATTTTGACTCGCAAACGGGGATGTCGAGTAAATTAAAGCCCAAGTTCAAAGGACCTTATGTGGTGTCCAAAGTGTTAGACAATGACAGATACGTAGTGAAAGATGTAGAAAATTTCCAGCAGTCGTAAATACTCTGGAATAGGGGCGATTCACAACATGAAACCTTGGTTAAACTGGAACGATCAAAATAGTTATAATAGTGATAATGAAAATGGAAATAAAAGTAGAGAGCAAAGTAAAGAGCAAAGTAGAGAATAAAGTAGAGAGCAAAGTAGACTACGAAGTAGCGCACAAAATAATAACTTAATTAATATAGAATCAGCAATATGTCCAAATAAATTGAAAAATTATAATTTAAGCAATATTGTAACAAGAAGTATGTCGGCAAGGATCGGGAGATCCTAAAACGTCAGGACGCCCGAGTTGTAGTAATAAGTCTAAGTAATAAGCTAGCTTTAAGTACCACTGTAATTTGTATATGCTGAGCGTTACCGAGCTTCGGCACGCCCACCAACACTGTTTATTTAACTGCTAAGCAACACTGTAATGAGCTCCGGTTTTGTACCCAGGCATTCAGTTTGATTGTGAGAGCAAAATAAAGAAGACGCTACAATAGTAAAATATCCAGTATACACCTTACCCTTTGTAACATATTCACACTAGTGCTCGACATTTCAGACGTGTATTTAGATACACGTGTACACGTGACACGTGTATACGAACGTGGTTCGGGTTTCAGTTCAAACGTAAGTGTACACGTGAATTACTGTTCGTGTATTCGTGTCCGAGTATAGTTTCGAACGTACGTGTACTACCCGAAATACGTGATTGACGTGTTTAAAGCTAGCGACACACTAGGCTGACGCCTGTTCAAGTTTTCTATATTGTTTTAGTGCTAACAGCACGCTAAAAACGTTAATGGTCTCAAGCCACGCCTACTTTTTATATGCTCTTCAAGTAACTCAATCTAAAATCTGTATGGCTCCCAGCGGGAGCTAGGAATTGATTTAAGACACATAGTTTCATGGTGAAATTTTCTTAGAATTCTTCGTAGAATCCGATTTAACAAGAAACTTCGCGCCCAAAACTACTCGCGCAGACCCCGAACTGATATTGCTGACACATCAAATACCAGCGTTCAATGCCCTGGCCAGCGGGGTAACCTGAGCCCTTGCTTGGACGCAAGGGGCAGCTTTATTACTTTAGCTGAATTAGCATTTACTCATGTAGATTAAGTATTTGTAGCTTTTGCCTTCAGCTTTAGCTGGCGTTTTATTTAGCTTTAGTTTTGCATTCGATCTAATAAAGAGCACTTGGCTCATTCATGCAACTCCGGCTAAGCCGTAACACCATAATTTACTCTGTTGAGCCAGAAGGCCAATAGATTAGGAGGGCAGTTGCCCTCTCACTCTATTCTTCAGTTCCAGTGCACCCAAGAGTACTACAGAAGAAAACCAATCAGTGCTTACATCCGAAATTAGCCCACAGCTGGAGACATCGAAGGAAGACATTGATTATTTTATGTAACAAAATAATGAATTAATCTTCGATAAATTCCAAAACCGACTCTTTTCATAAAGTTTTTTTTTGCAAGGCAAATTTTCTTAATCCACATATGAGAGGGTCTGAACTTCGTATTCATCTACATATAAGGATTGTGTTAGTTGCGGATCGCGAGATTTTCCTGGTATGCTGAAATCTGTATTTTTTGATATCCTTATTTTTAGCCTCTGCAGCTTCCTCAGAGAGCTCTCCAATCGATACTCAAGCTCTGTTGATAACCTCAGGAACGTTTATTAATATTTTATGCACCGAAGCTTGCATGCAGTGCCATGGATAAGTTTCCACAAGTCCACTTGGTGTCTCCAGTGCATCATCTCGAAATTTCTGTTTTCTGAAATTTCTTATTTTGTAGCCAGTATTTAAAGCATGCAAAACGGCGGCGCATCTGTCAATTGGGTTTTCATCAGCACATGTTATTTTTGCAGCCAGTCTAGGATGTTTAAAAAATTGACGAGCTGTGTTTCCATCATTTCATGTACCACCAACGCCAAACTTTGTATGTCTACTAAAAGTCCCCGTTTCCCATAACCTGTTGCATTTTGATCAAAATATTGTGACGCTGGGCAGCTTCCGGCAGCTGATTCTGGTTTGTATTTTAATCTATTATTATTAACATTAGATAATAATAAATATAAGCATCGGAATCGATTGGCTTCACAACTAAAAGCTTGGGAGAAAGTACAATCAGCAAACGAAAAACACTCACAAAAAGTCTTATATTATCACAGTCGCAGTCGAGAACTTGCCGCTATCGGTCGTGCTTTTTTTTCTAGCTCCGCTTTTTCGGGTTTGATTTACTTATTTCTGATCAATTCGGGCATTACTGCCGTGATTGGCTTAAAGTGATGGTGTAATAACACTAATCTATCCTGGTGCATAAACAATAAAGTCCTGTATTTATTATTTACTTAATGTAAATTAAATCAGTAGCTTTTGCGTTCGATTTGACCTCACACATTGTCGTTGCTGAGTTTCGGTGACGCTCTTTGCTGTGCCCAAGTTACTCTCTTGAACACACAAATTGTTGTTGCTGCAGCATTCTTGTGCTCCCGCCCACACACAAGCTCTGGCAATTTTGTGATTTGGTCTAACGGCGCGCGCATATTCGCCGTGCGCTTGCCGATATTAGAATTGCGCTTAATCACTCCTAAGCTGATCTCTGCTGTTCTCTTATCACTCTCTCTCTTGCTCTGCTCTTATCGAAATAGTTTTAATTACCTGCGCTTAAGAGTCGATGGCACTTTTGATTATTAATTGTTTGCAATACTTGGTCTATTTACATTTTAAACAATGGCTAGCTGCTGCGCCGAACGTTGTAGCTTCAATGGTCAAATTACCTCGCGTCAGGTTTTTGCTTATTGTTGGTTGTGCCCTAACGTCGCCCATACTAATTGTGCTTCGTTTGGTTCCTGTGGGGGTCGGATTTTTGATCTCATTAAGGAAAATATTGGCATCACCTGGACCTGCTGGAAATGCAAGGACGTCGCAATGGAAATGCGAGTATTTATGCGTCAAACCGACTTGGAGTTCCAAGCTGCCGCTGCTAGCCTTCGGGATGCTCAAGCTAAGTTCGCAGCTGCGGAATCGCATTTTCGCCAGCTAAAAATTTTGAGCAGGTCACCTTCACCTTCGCCAAAGAAGAAAAAACGCAGTCTTCTTCTGCATAATTCTGAATCTTTGCTCTCAATTCCAGAGTCTGAGCCCTCTCACTCCCATGTGGTGACGCCATCACCGCCCGCGAGTCGCACTCAATCTGATCCTGCCTATACGATAGATTTGTCTCCATCTATCGTTACTGATGCACATGTAGAAGAAAAGTTTCTCCGCCCGCCGTTGATGCCCCTGCTGTCGTGATCAAAAACGCTACCTCTTCAATGGCTGCTTCTTTCAATGCTACCCTGGCCTGCATTGAAAAGCCCACCTCATCATTCGCCGCTTCTCGAACCACGCTGGCCGCTGCTCCTCCTGACGCGCCTTACTGTGGTCCCCCAACCACAGCGTCTACCTCGCATGCTCCAAATGTGTTAAATCCTACCGTACAATCTGCTGTAGCACCATTCACTGTCTCTGCCGCTCCGCCCCGCAGATATATTTTTGTCTCGCGTCTAGTGGCATCGGTTACGGAGAAACTAGTAATGAGACATATTTGTTCAAGGCTTAACACTCTTGTCCCATCTGATTTAGTGGTACTAAAAATTAATTCCAAAGCAGTCATGGATATTAATTCTTTTATAATTTTTTTACCTGAGGTATACTTTCAACGTGTACTGTACAAATCATTCTGGCCTGAGCATGCCGTATCGTAGGTCTCGAAATAATAACAATCAGCCCACCACTTTATCCTCAAAAACTAATTACTTCCTTCTCCATCCTTTACCAGAACGTTCGCTGTCTTCGAAGCAAGCTAGCCTCGCTTTCTACGAAGAGTATGTCGTTTGATGTCGACGTTATTGCATTTTGCGAGACGTGGCTTAGCCCCGATATCTTCGATGCCGAAATTTTTTGCGACAGGTTTACAATTTATAGATACGAGCGCCACGGCCATCGTGGTGGGGGTGTTTTAATTGCTGTAACATCAATTTGGCCCTCTGTAATTGTAGAGTAAGGATGCCAATGAAATCGAGTTCATTTCGGTCAAGGTTTCCCTACATGGCTTTAATGCCTATATTACCTGTTCGTACATTCCACCTTCATCTGAATCTTCTACTTATCTGCTCCATGCCTCATACATTCAGCATGTGGCATCTTTCTTAAGCGACCGCGATCGTTTATTGGTATTAGGGGAGTTTAATCTCTCTAATGTTTCTTGGACCATTTTGATGATCCAACCATTCTTTACCCTTTGGATAATAATGAGTTCGTGGACTGCATGCCTGATTTATCACTTGGCCAGATTAATTCTGTTCTAAACTGTAAGAACAAAAGTCTGGATTTGATTTTCACACCTGAATCCATCTTTGTGTACCGTTACTAGATCAATCCCTTTGTCTGGCCCTGGAAGACTCCTATCATCCAACTCTCTTAATTGATATGGAGCCGTGCGGCTTGCGCTTTTTATAACGCTCTTTTTGGCATTTACAAAGACTCTGTTCCTCAAGTCACTCCTCCTTCTTCGTCTCGCTCTCCCCTATGGTTCACGCGTCACCTGACTAGACTAAAAAATAACAAGTAAGGGCGCTGCAGTCGAGTTTCCCGACCACAAAATACCCTGTTCATTTGTTTTCATTAATTTGTTTTTGAATTTTTGAAGATGAATGTAACAAAATTATCATCCCAAGGAATTTTATGATCCCTACTTCACCAAACTTCTATACACCTCACTGTCACTGTCACTGTCTCTGGTCTCCGCAATATCTGACTTTCTGATTTTTGACCTCCGGGACTTAAACTGGGAACGAACAGGCATCTTCCCCCCTATGAACATAGATTACGACTTATTGACCTCCCTTCGCTCAAATCCCGGAGAATTTGTCATGCGGTCATTTTTGTCCACAAGCTTTTGGCGGGCGAGGTTGACTCCATGTGTCTTTTAAGCCTTATCAATTTAACAGTACCACTCATTGTAACTCGCCACCATACTCCAATCTACCTCCCGCCACGTCTAACGAACTATGCTAATCGTGACCACCTCCGTAGCCTGTGTCTTGCTCATAATGAGAATTATCACCTGTTTTCTACAAATTACTCTATCTCAAATGTAAAAAACGCCCTAATGCCATTCCTTAACTAAAAATTGGTATCTCCAGCTAACGCGTACTCTGACTACCATTTCTGTGAGTAGGACCATAGACGGCTTCTGCCAATAAATTAGTCCCACCGGGTCAGAGACCGTTATATCTGGGTTCTCATTTTACCATTGTAATTTTTGCATATTATGTTTGGCTGAGCATTGTTAAACTTACCTCAATAAATAAATATGATTTTGTATTGTTTTAAACGAAATACCACAACATACACAGTGTTAAATAACACAGGTCGACACCCAAAATGATTCAAAGATCAGACAAGGATATTCTTGTGGGATTTTCATCGCTGAAAACGAATCTGGCCTTCAAAGTACCCATCACGTAGAGATTTTGAGAAAAATGGTCTCAAAGTCTCAAAAAACCCAGTTTTTGCCCTTTTTCAATCACGTGTAGAGAATAATGCTGACGTGCTAGAAGTCTCTAATTAGGCTTAAATTAAAGCTTGAGCTGTCAACAATATGAATCAAATCGAAAAAACCTTGAATCAATCCCATATTTTCTGGTAGCACAACTTTTTCAAATTAAACATTTTTTTAATTTGAGTTTAGCTTAGTTATAAACTATGGCTAAACTATCCTTTGATAGCACTAGCAGCTGTGGCCTTTGGCTTTTTACATGTGTAATGTTAATCATATTCTATTTCTAATACAAAATAATCGAGTTATGTGTGATGAGGTAATGTACACTTTTAAGCTAATATTTTCAGTGTGTTGTATTTACATAAGGTATTATAATGAAGAAAAGTTTAGCTTAAATATCATGATATATATTACTTAATTTAAGAAACGAAATGGTTGAGGAGTAGGGTCGGTAAGATAATTTAAAGGATTATTGTTTCGAAAGCATGTTAGTCTATGGATTCGAAGCGTCGGGCAGTTAACTAGCAGATGCTATATGTTAACGGTGCTGTTGGTGTAATTAAGTTCGGTATGGGTTCATGTAATTTGAATGGGTAAGCTTGGTGTGCCCTAGTCGAAGGCGATTTAGTTTTATTTCGTCAAGTCTAGTCATGTCAGAGTCTCTTGAGAATATGTCTTTAATGTTGGTCTTTTTGGTGTTAATTTTTTGGTACCAGCTGGATGTGCCAAAGAACTTAAAATTTTGTATATTGCTTGCATTGTTATTTATGTATTTTGTAATGTCACTTATGTTATGATTCAGTGTAACTATTAGTGGGAAAAGATTGGCATTTTTTGAAGAGCCATCCGCAAACTCGTTTCCTGGGATGCCTTTATGTCCTGCGATCCAAAGTAATTTACATTTTGGGTAAAATTTCATAAGTTGGTTCCTAATTTGTTCTGGGTAGTATTATCAATATTGTTAATGGCTTAAGAGTGCTTAGGGGTGCTATTGGTGAGTCTTGAGAGTTTAATAGTGTTTTGACGAGGTATGCAGTTCTATGGTTTCGAGTGTCGTGTATTGTACCAATGCTCGCTTCATACAAGAGGTTTTTAATAGGCTTGGTTCGGTAAGCGGCAAGACAAGATCTATTTTTGATATTAAAAGCGATTTAATCACTGAGAGTAGCGCTTGTGTGCTGCAGTGGAATTTTGGACTTGCTAAGCATTTAATTATGTTTAATGTTTTCGAAAGAGAGGCAGCTAGGTTGTCTATATGTATGTTTCACTTATAGTTCGATTGTATACAAATACATAAATTTTTCAATGTTTTGGTGTCTGCAATGTTAATACTTCCAGTAGAAACGGTGCAGCTGCAGTTATGTTTTTTGCAAATATGAATATCGGGTCTGTTCCGAATTCCGAATCGAGTGGAATTGACGTAAATCGAGTTGATTGCTGTTCCGAATTCCGCAAATCGACAAGAATTTTCGTTTTCAAAAGTTGTGCTGTTGAGTCAGCGGAATTAAAAGTAAATGCCATTTAAAGCATTAAAATAAATTTCCAAAATGACAAACTGAAAATAAAAATAGTGTTGAACATTTTTAAGATCATTTAACATCACTACTTCAATTGTTTAAAGTTTAAGTATATTTTAAAAGAATTTTTATAAGCATCTAAAAAAATTGCATGCAAAAACAAAGCCGAGCGGCAATGACTAAACCGAGCTGTTCTGAATTCCATTTTAACTTTTGCTATCGATACCAACTTTCGCAATCGATAGCTGCTAGAGTTGCTTCAATTGAATAAAAAAATTCGAACAACGCTGTTTAAGTCTAAATTAGCATCTATCAGCTATATTTATCATGCAATATTTAAAATGAATATTCAAAAATAATTTTATATAAATCTAATCGGATTTAAGATGAAAATTGAAGCTTGACTATTTTTATTTTTGAATTGGGGACAACTCTGGTTCTTGTCCATGTAAACAAACACATGCAAATGACAGACAATCAGCTGGTGACAAAAAAATTGTAAGTACAATTTTATAAATTAATAAAAGTTTTTAGTAATAATTATAAAATTATAGGGGAGAACATCGCAGTTTGGAGCAAGAGAAGATTGGCTTGCAAGCAGCCAATAATCATAACTGCCGGCATTTTGCAAAATTAACTTAGCAATTTATTTTTTGCACTTGGTTTCTTCTTCTTCATTGACTAAAACAGCTGATACTATCGATGACATGCTGCTCTCGAAACGACTTCGAAACCGAGTTCGAAAAGTAAAAACAAGTCCATTTCGGTCGGAATTGGGAACAGCAAATAGTAAAACGTTCGTTTTCATTTCGTTTTTACTTTTCGAAAACGTTCGGAATTCGGAACAGGCCTGTATGTCTGCATTTAGGAGCAGATAATACTGCACCTGAACACAGGCACCATTCGAATTTGTCATTAAAAACATTATCAAGTGAAATTGTAACTCTTTTTTTATTTCTCATTTTTATTAGGATATTATAATCATCTGCATAGGCGCATATAGATAATTCTTTGTGAAGTGAAATAATTTTTGTGAGCTTGTTAAATGCAATGATGAATAGGACAACAGACAGTAGTGATCCCTGGGGGTATTCCATTGTGTAAATTTTGGGTGCTTGACAATTGGTTTTCAATTCGCACTTTGATTTTCCTGTTTAGCATAAGATTCTTAACGTAGGTGATTATTTTGGGCCCGACTTTCCATGTGTAGAGTTGGTCCAATATCGAATGTATGCCAATCTTGTCAAACGCTTTAGCAAAGTCGAGTGACTTTGCTGGCTAACGTTCTATTAAAATGGTGGTCTACATTTAGTAGATTGTCTATAATAGACTTGCCTTTTCTAAATCCTGTTTACTCATTGTTGATTAGCTTACTAGTGGTTGTAAACCACCACAGTCTCCTTGCGACTATTTTGTCAAGAATCTTGGAGAAGCAGGGGTTGAGAGAGATTGGTCTGTAGGCGTCTATTTGTGTTTTGTCGGTCATGGGATTGTGGATTGGCCCTACCAGGCCCGTGGAGAGGAATTACGGGCCCGGAGGGAAAAAACTTCGCGGGCCCCCATTCAATAAGAAATATTTTTCTACATAACTAAAATCATGTTGAGTTTTGTTAATGTTTAGATACATATATAATGTATATATACAGATGAGCAAAAGGTATTCTGTTTCAATACAAAGGCATGGAAAAGGATTCATTTTCAAGTTTTCGTCTATATCGCGGTTAGTTATTCTCCAATGAAATTCGCTTTTCGCGCTTTCGCAAAGGCAAAGGATTCGATTATTACGCTGAAATCCAACTGCCTTGCTAACTCGGACTCCAATCTTAACATCGCCAGACCAATTAGACGCTTTTGTTTAGAACAAGATCTGTGGAAGTTTTTGACTCGCGATAAAAAACTGAAAGAGCGTTCTCCACTAGCGACACTGACAGGGAGAGTACAAAAAATTCTTAAAGAAACGCAGACATTTGGAAAAAGATTCTGAAGGTTTCTTGAGTACAGTGCGTTGAGCAATCCAAATGGAGAAAGGTTCGTTTCAAAATCATCTACATATATATGTTTGAGGAGGACGATTTCATCTTTCAACTCTTCGGAAACATCAGCTTCGTACTTCTTCGTAAATTTTCCGGCAGACGTCTGGAGAGTATCTTCATCCAACGTGGTGAATTTCCATAAAAAAGAAAACACTTGATTCAAATATTTTACTGCTTTGCATCTTTTCGTCATTCCTGCAATTACCGAATCGATGATGCAGAGGAAAGTGCTGGTCTTAAATTTTTCTTCTTTAGAAATGATGTCGATTTCTGGACTTGCGTCTTCATCATCCAAAAATACTTTTGCACGTTTTCTGTTGCGAATGGTTGGCAAAGTTTCAGGAATGTTGCATCCTCTTGCGACAAGCTTACATTCACTCAGAATGAGACCACATCGATTTCGTATAAACTGCAAATCTGAAAGGAGAGAATTCAGATTGTCAATTTCAACGTCTATTGTAGTTTCTCTTGCTTGAAGGACGACGTTTCTCTCATTGATAGCACTTAAAATTTTGCACCACATCGACATCAAGATACATTCGAACGAATTCATGTATTTTTGAATACCGTTGATGTCCCGGAGAGTCTCCGCTGTCAAATTGAGTTCCTTCAGTTCGTCAAGTGCATCTTGTATTCCAGAAAGATGTTTCGCGAATGGTTTAACGGCGTCAACTATTGCAGACCATCGCGTACCGGACAAATTGTGAAGGGAAGAGGGAATTTTCTTTTGAAGGAGTTCCCATCGTTGGGGGCTTCCACTGAATATTTTCTTTTTTTACAAATGATGCTTTGAGCCCCTTTGTATTGACCACTCATGTTTCTTGCGTTGTCATATCCTTGTCCCCGGCAGTCGGTCAATGGAATATAATATTTGCCCAACGTTTCTCGGATCAGGTTCGCGATATCTTGTCCAGTTTTTTTATTACAATCAGCAAAGGTCAGGAATCTTTCTTTGATTGTAAACGTCTTTTCTTTTTCATCAAAACGAAGAGAGCGCACCACAAAAGTTGTTTGTTCCACATGCGAAGAATCAGGCGTTGAAGAAGAATCAAAGCATAATATTTTGCATCTTCTCTTTCTTTCAAAATTTCTGCCTCTACATGTTGTGCACACAGTTCTATAAATTCATTTTGGATATCAGGAGACAGATAGTGGACTTGCAATCGGGATGACTTTGTTGGGAATCTTTGACCTTCTGCAAATGATCACGTAACACGGGATCGTAATGACTAATCATCTCCAAAACTCCCAAAAAGTTCCCGTTGTTCGGATTTCCGATGAGAATACTATCTCCCTTTAAAGCCAAGCCTCTTTCGCACAGAAACAAAATTGTGTCCAGAACTCTTTTCAAAATTTCTTTCCATTTTTTCGCTTCGTTTGCTATTTGCGTGAACAACAATAGATCAAATGAAGAGTCGTTATCAAGTCTTGATTCAAGAGCTCGCCACTTTAAATAGCATTGAATATGGTCTTGATTATTTTCGTGAGCTGGTACCCTCTCGTACAGTTTCTTCCACGTTTGGTTTTTGGAGTACCCCTCGGGATGACAAAGATGAGAGCGACTTGCTGCAGTACTCGATACAAATAGACGACATGACAAACAAAAAAATGCTTTAAGAGTCCGACTCCAGACTAACCAATTACGTTCAACTTTTTCTTTGTTAGGTAAATTTTTGAAAAGCAATGAAATCGGGAAGGGCTCACTCAATCGATCTCAAGGAAATATTGTTGGCATTTTTTGATGGCCACGACGAATTGCATCTTCAGTCAGTTGTGGATTCAAAATCTTATCTTTCCCCCCCTGGAGAACAGAATGTCAAATCAATATGTGTCATAGAATTATGTGTGCAGAGGTGTGTGGGACTGCCATCATTAAGAAGTATATAGTTTGAGTTTACCAAATATCTGTCCAATACATTGCCTCGTCTGTTATTTTTGGGAGACCCCCAACTTGTATGCCAGCTATTAAAATCTCCGGTAACTATAGTTCTGTTGTGCATAAGTAAGACTGAATTAAGGTTAGATTCAGTAAAGATTTTGTCAGGGGCAATGTTAGCTGATATTATGTTTAATTTATTTATCGATTGCATTTGAATACATACTGCTTCGAAGTCGTCTTAGAATGATTTCTCTATGTTGCACAGAGTTGTGGACTAGAATACCAAAGCCACCATAAGTTGATGCTGATATTGTATAATACAAAGAGAAGTTAATAGGAATTGGAAGTACTGGGGGAGATGTGCAATTCTTGGAGAGTAACAATTTGAGGATGTTGTTTTTTAATTAGGACTTGCAATTCACTGTAGTTGTTGGTATAACCTTTTATATTCCACTGAATAATTTTAAAGGACATTTTGAATACTAATGGGTAAGTTTTAAAATTTTAAGGTTGTATATAGTTTGTTTAGTCTATCTATTTTGTATTGTAATATTGTATACGTTGATTTATTTTTATACCCTGTTCCCATTGAAAATGGGAAAAGGGGGATCATGAAGTTGTGCGAATGTATGTAACAGGGAGAAGAAAAATTTTCCGACCCCATAAAGTATATATATTCTTGATCAGCATGAACAACCAAGTCGATATAGCCATGTCCGTCTGTCCGTCGGTCCGTCTGTCCGTCTGTCCGTCTGTATGAACGCGTCGATCTCAGAGACTATATGAGATAGAGCCACAAATTTTTGCACGAAGGTAGATTTATGCTGTACGCAGATCAAGTTTGTTTCAGATTTGAAAAACTCCACTTTTATCCCAAAAAACCTAGACCTCCTCTGGAAATCCTAGACCTAAAAAGCCGTCAGATCAATCACAATTTTCAAGTTATAGCCTCGTGGTTTAGTATACATCAAGCTAGGCCCAATATCTATCTATTTTGGCCACGCCCCCTGCCGCGCCCGCAATTTAGAAAACGTCATATCTCCTACAGTTTTAAACATAGGTGCTTTATTCCTTCTAGATATATTTAGTAATAAGGATAACTTATCGATCAGCCAAAGGAATGGTGAAGATTGGATGAACGGTTTTCGAGTTATGATCAAAAGACTGTTCGCTGCTGCAGCGCAGAAGCAGCGCTGCTTTCAGCTGCTACTGCAGCATCAAAATTTATGCTGAGCGTATAATTTCGTTGGTACAGGGTATGCTATAGTCGGGCTTGACCGACTTTCTTTCTTGTTTTTAATTGTAAAGAGACTTTGAGATGGCGATCTTTCGTAAAGTTCCATGGAATAACAAGATCTACATTTGGTTATGAGGTTCGGAAGCGAAAACATGAATGCTGGAGAAAATGCTGAAAAATCCATTCCCCTTTTATATTTACAATGCATGGAATTTCAACTTGAGAATTACATGGGGGCGTATTTTTGCAAAGTGCTAGAAATATATTGATGAATTCTTTTAGGCTTATTCGATATAAGTAGTATCCTAGCCGTCTTCCAGCCAGCATAAGCGATGGCACAACTGGTTGAGACGGCTTTCCAATCGTGTCCAAGTCCAGAGGGCCCCGAGTTCGAGTCCCCCCAAACTAAGTTAACACTTTATACAAATTAATATTATTCGCTGTTTTTCAGAACCAGAACTAAAAGAATTCTACTCTTTGATTGCATTACAATGAAAATTGAGTATTGGTTGGCTGGTAACATTTTTAAATAGAAAGATTTTCACTATTTCCAATGTTAAATTTAACTATTTTCAATATTAAATTTAAGGTGTGCACTCTTTAAATAAATATGTATGTAAGGATCGGATGTGATCCAAGTTTATTAAAACAAAAGTTATGTCTATGCTTCATGTACGACAGGTGAATAGTAAATTGATTAGCTTAAATTAGATCAATATCAAATAGCGCGGACGAACTGCAGACAACCGACGACTTGAAAGGCCAGCACGCGACTTCTCGAGAGACAGCAGACGACTGATCACGACAACAGACAGCAGACGACTGACTTCGTTCGCTCTGCCAGCGCTGCATCAACTTGGATGGGTTGGCAGTCCTGCTGAGCTCTGCCATCTTACATGTATTTCATATTTAACGTTAAATCAATGGTGCAAATATTGAAGTCAATATTAAAATATCACAGCATTTTTCCCTGAGTGTAGCTGAGATCATTTGGTCACGATACTTCCAGAAGAGGTCAAACCTAAACTCTTGAATATCTTTGCCAATCAAATCAATTTTTTTAATATCACGTTCCCAATGAGCCGGTCCATGTTTATAGAATTTTGTAAATTCTACTGTCCCAACTGTTTCGCTTATAACTCCGGTGTTTTTTGTCCGATCTGATTGTACTTTTCAGAATAGATAGATATTGGGCATACTAAACCACGAGGCTCTAACTTGAAAATTGTGTCTAGGATGTCTAAAGGAGGTCTTGGTTTTTTGGGTATAAAAAGGGGACGGGGTGGAATTTTCCAAATCTAAAAAAAACTTGATCTGCGTACAGCATAAGTCTACCTTCATGCAAAAATTTGTGACTCTATCTCTTAAAGTCTCTGAGATCGACGCGTTCATACAAATAGACAGACGGACAGACAGACAGACGGACATGGCTATATCGACTCGGCTGTTCACGCTGATCAAGAATATATATACTTTATGGGGTCGGAAATGTTTCCTTCTCCCTGTTACATACATTCGCACAACTTCATGATCCCCTTTTCCCATTTTCAATGGGAACAGGGTATAAAAACATAATTAATGCGTGCGATGAGACCAAAAAGTTTGCTCTATCCATCGAAATTTAAATAACGGGATCTGTGGGATCAGTTACATGGGTCGAGTTGTCAAGCAATTTCGACTTGGATAATACAATTTTCCAATTTTAAATAAAAATGGACAAGCAACAGCCGCATGGCTCAGATATTAGAACGTCACCCTTAAACGTGAAAGAAAAATTATAACACATGCACCGCTACCACGAATTTAAGGTTATTTTCGGGTGTTTTCGGCAAATTATTTTTTGGGTGTGTTTTAAATCTAATTTTGAAAAAAGATTACATAATTCTGTGGTAATATAAAAACCTTTTGAAAGAGTCATCAATGCACAACATTATAAAATTAGTCATTGACTTATAATGCGTCAATATCGTTGTTGGAATGGTCGTCCGAGGAAAACCACTTCAGTATTTGTTCCGCGGTTTCTTACAATTATCTTAAAGATTCCCCAAAAAATCGCCCAATGCTTTGCCAACTAAAGTTCAAATCAGAGTATTCTTTTAAAAGTACGAGCCAGGGACCGTAAATACAAAAACCTTAAATTTGGAGCACCCGCGTGAAAAAACGTATCATTATAAAAACGGTTGTATTTCGCTATTCTATACATTTCCGCTATGATTTTTATTTTATTGCTAAATCAATAGAGATTATTATTTGAGTAAAATAAATGAAGATCAAATAAAAAACATGAATTTTTTCAAATCCGGAACTTTATTTGTATTTTTCTTGGTTCGACTTGATTCACTTACTAGGGATATGCATCAATCTTGACACAATTTTTAATACACTTGTAGAAATCGACATTTGAATAATATTTATAATAATTTTTTCTGAGTTTTATTTTTAAAATCCAATTTAATCATTATTTTTTGAGTTATAATATAAAAATCTAAAATAATCATTAAAGTTTGATTTTTATAATAGAGCTCATAATAAATACGGTCCCTGGTACGAACAGATTTTGTTAGAAATCAACGCTAACTACAAAATTATATAAAAATAAAAGGCAACGCGGCGTATTAGTAATGTCAGAAACTTTGAGGCTTCAATTAAAACTCGTCCATAAAAACATAACTTTTTATTTTTTTCTTGTTAAATATACACCATAAACTATCGAATCAAGGGGCGCTAGAATGACCTTACGTTTACGCTCGAATGCGTGGCTGGATAAGGCATAGACAGGTGGCCAGGTTCCACTTAGTATCCTCCAATAGATTATCACTTACTTGATGTGACAAGCTGATATTAAAGAGTTTAAGAGAGAGAAGTTGTCCCGGGTCCAGATAACAGACATAATCAGAGCCATGAAACTGCCACACACCTTCACCTATTCACTCTCCAGTAGCATCCGCAGGCTGTGGCATACTCCAGTATGTTATCCACTGTCTAGCTATTGATGAGAATATTTCCCTAAGTCATTTGAAAGAAACATTTGTGTAGCAAATTAAGTTATTGTCGATTGTCACACATTACATTGCCTAACAAGGGCACAGCACAGTACTGCGCTGAGGTCAGACGAGAGCGTAAGTTAAAGTCGGCCCTGCCCGACTTTGAAATTTACTTTATTTAGGGAAGTTTTCTAATCCACTACATAGTGCTATCTGTCACATAAACCTACAAATAACAGAGAAAAAGCAAAGTTTATCTGACACATAGCAACTATTAAGAAGATGAGAAACCGGCGTTAAGTGTTCTTTGCCAACAAATAAACTTAACTGGGTACAACAATATTAAAAATTAAAACTAACAGTAACAATTTAACTACAAAAAACGTCCCTAAGAAGTCGCTTAACAGTAAAATTATCGATGTTAATGTCGAAAAGCATGCCAACTGGAAGACGATGGTATGTTGATAGGGCCGTAAATTTTGGCTCATTACACTATGCAACAACAATTTTTTGATTCCGGCTTCTAATTAGTTGATCCTTTTGTAAAATTTCACGCCGAATTCAAATCTGCTCTCAGATATGTGGAAAGTAAAACGGTTTTTGAGATATAGCTAAATTTTCAATTTTAGTGTTTTGAAAAAAGGTAGCTCTATTAAAATGCCATTTTCTCTATTTTTAGTCCACCCAAATGTATAAACTGGAACAAACATTAAAGATAATATAATTATTTCTTAAAAACACGACATTTGTTTAAAATCCAATCATAAATGACGAAGTTATGGCACTTCAAAGGTGGATTTTTGAAACAATTTTTGATAATTTTTAATTTTTTGCTGCCTTTTATTAATTTTTTTTTTCAATTTTACCATAAAAATTGCTTATGTCTCAGATATTGACAGGATTGGGTAATCTCTTACGAACATTTTTTGCCCTTTGTAATGAAAATTTAGGTTTATCTCAAAAACGGTTCTACATTCCACATATCTGAGAGCAGATTTGAATTAATCGTGAAATTTTACATTAGAATCAATTGCTAAAAGTGCCGGATAGAAAAACTTTTGAAATTTTGTGACTTTGTGTTATCGCTACCACTGCGATATTGATGAATATAGTTTATATCGCTATCGCATATCTTTTATCGCAAATACCTTTTTACGTTTGATTATTAAAAGTTTTGACCGACCATAACCAGAATTAGTAGCTATGGCCGTAAGACGCAGCGCGGAGGATTTATTGTCCCTTGCGACAAGTGATGCAATTGTTTGTACAATATGCAATGACACAAGTGTGGACGCAGTAGTAGGAGAGACTTCCTGCAAACATAAGTTCCATCATCATGTGCATATTGAATTGGTTAAGCACCAAAGAATCATGTCCAATCTGTAGGCAGCCGTGCACACGCGCTAAACTGCAAGTAAAAGAAAGTCTACCTACAGAACCCATATCTCAGCCGGATAGACCTGTTAGAGGCGCGGTTGAAAATACCTCCAATGGAGCTATATCACGAACTCGGATGAACACTAGATCGAACATTCGGAACACACCGACCAATGTACGACCTACACAAAATACCAGACGCGAAACCGGACGTAACAGATCCAATTCCGACCCCAATGGTATATCGGAACAACGAATTCAACAAATTATTTCGGGATCGTTAGAAGCAAGCCTTAATGCGATCATATCCGATCAAATCGCAGCAACCATGAGAAATCTGAATTAAGCTCGAAATGTTCCTTCAGCTCGCGAAGACCCTCAATTCGAATGGGAGAACGAGATTCCAACTACCAGACCACCCACTAGAAATGATCGTGATCATATTCAGAGAAACGAGTCAAATAACGCTCGTATAGGTTTACAAGAATATGTGTCTGAACGTCCTGACAGAATATCAAGCGTTATATCAAATTGGCACTTAAAGTTTAGCGGTACTTCGAATGACATACCGATTGAAGACTTCATATATCGGATGAACTGTCTCACAGCCCAATGTTTAAATGGCAATTTTGAGGTTTTGTTTCAGTTCGCAAACTTACTTTTTGCTGGACCGGCTTTGTCATTTGTCATCGAGTGCACAGGACAGCGGAACAACTGAACTGGTTCCAATTATGCAATAAATTGCGTGAGAGGTGTCAGGACCAACGAACGGATAGAGACATTAGGCAAGCCATGAGACGACGCAAACAGGGATCAAATGAGACTTTTGATGAGTTTCTACACGGCATGTTAGCTATTGCGGATTCCTTGCGCGAGCCCATGTCTGATACTGATTTCACTGTGGAAATAAAACACAATTTAAAGCCAGAGTTAAAACTCGAACTCTTACATGTGGATACCCCTATATTAGCGACCTTTCGTAAAGAGTGTCATAGGCACGAAGACTTTTTCAATAGTTATCGTTGTAATGCATTTTCTCGTCCAGCTCCTCCTGCTAAACGGTTTGTTAATACTATAACACAAGAAGAGGAAAGCGTAGACGCTAACTCCGAAGCAGCAATTGTGGATGAGATTTGTGTGGTTAGATCACCAGAACAACCTAAATGTTGGAATTGCGATTAAATGTAGTAAATCACCGGAAAACGGAGTGAAGGATGTCCACCGGAGACTAAACGGGGACATCCGACATTAGCTTCGGATGAATCTAGCACAGTTGCACCTATAAGGTTCTCACCACCAGACTTTTCTTCTCTTCGACACTTTAAGCCATATCACGTAAGGCTAAAAGAATATAATCAGCGCAGAAGAGAAATATTCCACCCAGATATAATATAAGCATTGTAGCAAAAACGCGTGTTGCAGCACGAATACAGAAATATTGGAGCCCTAGACATAAATTAAAACGTTTTGTGGTGTCAGCCATTGCGAATAAGAATAAGGATATTCGACCATTCATAAATTTAGATATCTTCGGTCAGCAGTATCTTGCACTTTTAGATAGCGGAGCAAACAAGAGTGTGATTGGCGGAAATCTGGCTACACACATTCTAGCTGGTACCGCTAAGTATAATAAAATTAAAGGAGTTGTGCAAACGGCTGATGGTCAGAAACAAAACGTTGACAGCACCATAACAATACCTTTAAATTATAACTCAGTACAAGGTGATTTTGAGTTTCTGATATTATCGTCTATAAGACTGGATATAATTTGTGGAATAGACTTTTGGCGATAGTACAATATTACCATTTCTCATTACTGCGTTATAACCGAGATAAAAAGCAGAAGAAGATGAGCCTGACAAATTACTGTGGAGAGATTCTAATTAAATTCAGTAATCAACTCATTCTCTTCTTTTGCGAGAGATGGTCTGGGTGAAACAAGTTTAGTTGAACATAAGATCGATACCGCAGGTGCCAAGCCGATTAAACAAAGGTTCAATCCTTTGTCACCGGCCAAAGAAAAACTTTTGTGCAACGAGATCGATCGTATGCTTGAACAAGGAGTAATCGAAGAAGCACCCTCATCGCCATGGTCTTCTCCGGTCACACTGATTGTCAAACCAGAAAAAGTACGTTTTTGTAAAGATGCTCGAAGACTTAAGCTTCAACGGTAAAAGACGCTTATCCGATGCCTATTTTAGATGGACTATTAAGTCGTCTGCCTCCCGTATTCTGTATATCGAAAATCGATCTAAAAGATGCCTTTTGGAAGATTTGTTTAGATCACGATTCTCGAGCAAAAACCGCTTTCACTGTTCCAAATAGACCACTATATCAGTTTCAGAGGATGCCATTCGGATTGACGAATGCACCTCAAACGATGTGTCGTCTAATGGATCAGGTAATCCCGTACAATATGAAATCGCACGTACTGGTATATTTAGATGACCTATTGGTGTTATCTTCCAGCTTTGAAGAACATCTATTACACTTAACAGAAGTAGCTTATCGACTTCGACACGCAGGATTGACGATAAATGTAAAAAATCATAGTTCTGCTTGAAAAAGGTTAGCTACCTCGGTTATGTAGTGAGTGAAGGGTCGCTGCACACCAACCCTGACAAAGTCCAAGCTGTAGAGCAATTTCCGATTCCCAAGAGTCGAAAGCAGCTCCGGAGATTCATGGGCATGACAGGTTGGTATCAGCGACTCATATCGCAGTACTCAGCCGTAGTTTTTCCGCTAACGGAACTGCTACGTAACAGACCGTTCGAATGGAACGAAGAAGCGCAGACCAGCTTCGAAAATATTAAATCTGCACTTTGTTCTACACCGTTTTTGATCCATCCAAATTATGAAAGGCCGTTCATTGTACAATGCGATGCATCAGTACATGGAGTACATGGAGGTTGCGAACGGCTAGCTGTGAAGAAATTTCGCATGTACATTGACGGCCACTCCTTTAAAATCGTCACTGATCATGCCAGCCTCCGATGGCTAATGAATCTACCTGATCTTAGCGGAAGATAAGCCAGGTGGGCGATCAAGCCTCAGGGTTTTCAGTTTGAGATAGAGCATCGCAAAGGAAGCGAAAATATAGTTGCGGATGCTCTATCACGTTGTTTTGAAGAATCGGATGAAGTCGCTGTTGTCGATTTTGAAGTTTTTTCGGATATAGACCTAGAATCAGTAGCATTTCAGTCAGATGAGTATGCTAGGCTTAAGGAGAAGGTTCGAGCGTCAAATCTGCCTGACTTTCAGATAGTCGATGACTTTGTATATTACCGTCCTAGTTTTCCAGTCAGCAGATGTGAAAACGCTGATGACTGCTGGAAATTGGTGGTACCCAAAGAGTTGCGTCAGAGCGTGATAAGTTCAGCTCATGACCAACCAACTGCTGCTCATTGCGGGATAGCGAAATGTCTAGAACACATTCGACGCAGGTTATATTGGCCAAAAATGGTACTCGAGATCCGCGACTATATTTCGAAATGCGAATTGTGTAAGACATCTAAACATCCGACGCAAGCACTCAAACCACCTATGGGCAGTCAAGTGATTAGCGAAAGGCCATTTCAAAGACTGTACATAGACTTTATTGGACCTTTCCCGCGCTCTCGAACAGGAAATATCGGTGTACTAATAGTGTTAGATCATTTCTCAAAATTTACCTTTCTTAGGCCCGTAAAGAAATTCACTGCTAAGATAGTGATTCAGATTTTGAGGGATGATGTGTTCCTGTGCTTTGGCGTTCCAGAAACGATCGTGAGCGATAATGGAACACAGTTCAAGAGCCACCAATTTGCTGCGTTTTTAGCCAAGTATGGTACCCAACACGTGTTTACTGGAGCCTATGCGCCGCAATCTAATGCACCGGAAAGAGTAAACCGCTCCATTAATGCAGCACTTAGAGCCTATGTACGCTCAGATCAGCGAGAGTGGGACAATTATCTAAGAAGTATCAACTGTGCGCTGAGAAATTCCTTCCATCAGTCGATAGGAGCATCTCCATACCTTGCAGTTTTCGGACAACATATGGTGACTCATGGACAGGACTACAAATTGTTGAGGAAATAAGATATGCTCAGGGAGGGAGTAGTCAATTTGGATCGACCTGATCAATTCGCGATAATCCGTTCGAATATTAACAAACATCTTACTAAAGCATACGACAATAACCGGAGGACATACGATTTACGAACCAGACCACGAACCTTTGAAGTTGTGCCAGGAAATTGTTTAAATGGAGTTTTCCTATTAGTAATATAGCCACAGGATTCAATGCGAAGTTGGCACCGATAGGAGTCAAAGCTCGGGTTACTAAGAGATTAGGAAATTCATTGTACCAATTTGAGGACTGTAAACGGTAAACCAGTGAGAACTTTTCACTCAAAGGACCTTTGGTAAACAAATTGCAACCTTTTCCAGCTCTTATTTTAGCCTGATCGACTCAAATCAAACCTGTGTTGTAGGGTTGCGCCGTTTGAAATTGAATTTTTCGTTTGCGTAACGGTTTTAACTGCCACGTCAACCACACTGAGCAAGCAGTACAGATTCGCACGAGTTGGCATGCCCCTAACTAATCGCAGCCGATAGTTGGTCTTGCTCGTGTTGGCTCAACTTGACAGCCAAACCAAGCTTTGGTCATACTTTCTTTTCAATCTTCCGGTCAAAGACGACAGACGTGCTAGCGGAGATAAAAGTTTTAATAGTTGTGCACACCAAAAGTTTAAGGGACATACAATAGTCAGCCATCTACAATCGCATCCTGGTGATCCAGTGATTGCTACGATCGGCTTGGCGCTGTCACCCTCAATTTTATTGCGAAATAGATTTTCCTGGCCGTCGTTCAACCGAACCTACAAAAGGTATGTCGAGTGATGTGTGTCCAGACGCGAGTTATAATTTCCCTATTTCTGCAGTTTAATACTTGCAATCGGGCAAGATTATTACCAGCCTAGGCGATTATCATCACGAGATTATCATCTGTGGCGGATGCGGACCGAGTTTGCCTAGAGCCACGCATCAATGCGTCACTCCTACATATGTAACTAGACACGTATTTATGTATGTGTTGGTGTGTGCGCGTTTAATTTACAATAGGTAAATATGATGATCCCAGCGTTTCACCAGAAACTAAAGTGTTTTCATTCCCTAGTGGAACTAGGTATATCAACGTCCTGGTCCTGGTCCTATCACACGTGGTCCGCTGGAGTCGAGAGTAGCCGCTTGCCAAACTCAGCGGAGACAACTAGACCAGGGTTCGACAACCACAACGCGCGGTTCTTTAAAAGCGTGTACCCCCTTTTACCTGACAGTGAACTCCGGTTGCTTCTTTCAATCTTGTGGAACCAACCACTGGATCTGATACGCATCCACTGTGCATGTGTACCCTCCCGGAAGCATACCTAATCTGCAAATCGACACACCTCACGACCACAGTGCGTGTGACTTTTGTGCAGGATTACATATCGCACCAATTGTGCTTGTGGCATATAGAGCAGATTTGTGTAACGCATCCACTGTGCGTGGGCCCTACCGAGCGTTTCATCAACCAGCACCCACTGTGTGACTGCGTACGGCGCTGTTAATGACTACACCGACTCGCGTATACCGTGCGCACACAATTTGAACCCATGGCCATAATTTTGAAGGACCTTAGATATGTGTTATCCAGCTGTTATTGTTCATATCCATTGCCATCATATCTAAGCGCTGCATATTCAGTTAGTTCTTAATATTTCTTTTGAGTATAATCTCCTTTTTTTTGTCAGCAGCATCTAGTCTGCCTTTGTGTTATCAATATCACATAAGATGAGTTTCCTTATGAATTGCCTAATATATGCGCGACCTATTGATATATTGGAATTGTTCCTTAACCTTAATGAAGTTAGATTAAAATGAGTTAAATTCTTTATATGGGCACCTGAAATAACTGGTTTGCATTCCAAATGCGTAAAGGCGCGAACATCAATCGACCTTTATTAAGTTGGGTGGGTAATAGAAGGAGACCTTAACATCTTGTTCTCCCTCCTTCTTTGTGTGATTAACTTAGTGACACCGTACGGATTGGATCCTTTATCCCTCCTTCCTTCCCTCTCCCGTAACTCTGTCTACTCTCTTTTTGTCTGTCTAACCATACAGGTTACTAGGGTGCGAAAGACCCCCCCCAGCCCCCCCCCATTTTTCCTGAGCAAAGCTGGCACGTGTAGGCAGAGTAGACTCCAGTAATGCTGTCCGCTCCCGCGGAGGTTTGGACTGTTACACTCTGTACAATTACCTTTTACAGACAAGTCTCCAGACTGCAAATAAAGGAAACGACCCTACTTTTATTATCAAAAACCGAAAGGAAGTCTTAGATATTACCCTTATCTCCGAAGACCTCTGTGATCAATTGGTTTCATGGAAGGTGCTGCCACAGCACTCCTTCTCTGCCCATAGATACATAGAGGTCTTACTAGCAAATAAGTATCCTTCACCTAAAAAGATGCAGAACACGAAAAAGACAAACTGGGAAGTACACATCAAACTTCTCTCCAAAAAGCTTGAACCGTCCCCACCATATACACCTAGTACGGGAAAACAGATAGATGATCTCGTCGATACGCTCACGAATGCGTATGAGGCCTCTTTTAATAGGACTTGCCCCCCTAGAAAAATAAAGAAATCTGGTGGTCTGCAGAGCAGGACCAGCTCCGAAAAGAGAGTAGACATTTGAATGCATGTCTACGTTGCCAAACAAAACGACCAAATTACCGCTTGGGAGCAATATAAACAAAGGCTAAACACTTACAAGAAAGCTATCAGGAGGGCTAAACGCTCCTCCTGGGCCAACTACTGTAGCAACATAGAATTCACCTCTGATGCACCTAGGATCAGAAAGATCCTGGCAAGCTCACCAACCCCGCCAGGACTCTTACAAAATACAGACGGAACCTGGACCGACTCAAGCGAAGAATCTCTAGATCTCTGCTTAGCACTCACTTTCCGGAGTGCGCCCTTCCTTCGAACCATGTAAATCGCCTGGCCCAGATACCACATTTCCAGCGCAACTACAACACAGCATTGGGTACACAATGACCTGTCTTTACACAATCTATGTAAGCTGTCTGAAAATCAACTATATTCCTACTAGATGGAGAGAAACTAAAGTGATATTCATACAGAAGGCTGGCAAATCTTCACATGTAAAACCAAACGATTATAGGAAAATCGTATAAAATTATATCCTCATTTCTACTCAAAACTCTTGAGAGACTTATAGACGCACACCTGAGGCAAACTATAAGTCCCGCTCATCTAGCACGCACACAACATGCTTACAGTATGGGTAGGTCGACCGAAACCGCCTGCCTCTCAAAGATTAAAAGATCTCTTAAGGTAAAAGATTATTCTCTAGTGGCATTTCTCGACATTGAGGGTGCCTTTAATAACGTCCTACCTAAAGCCATCACCTCAGCCTTAACATATGTGGGAGTGGATGTACCGCTGGTAAGATTCATCGACCAATTGCTTACAAGCAGGTCGGTGTATTCCGAGCTTGGAGGCCCCATTCTATATTTGTTAGCAGAGGCACTCCGCAAGGAGGCGTTCTCTCTCCGCTACTATGGGTTGTAGCAGTTAACCGACTGCTGCGGCTCATGGAGGCGGAGGGACACGTAGTGGTGACCTATGCGGACGATATCGCTATTTTCAAATGTGGACTATTTCCACAGACGCTGTGTGACCTCATGCAGAACGCACTGACTACACTTGCTCAGTGGACAATATCTTGTGGTTTGGGCGTAAACCCAGCGAAGAAGGAACAAGTGCTTTTTACCAGAAGGTACAAGATTCCTGATCTTATCCCCCCAAAAATCAATGGAGTAAGCCTTAAATTTGGAGACAATGCCAATTACTCTGGAGTCATCCTGGATAGGAAACTACTCTTGAATGACAGCATTAATGAGCGCATAAAAAAGGAACCATTGCCTTTTTCTCGTGGAAAAAGGCCATAGGCCACAAATGGGGCTTTTCCCCTTCCATAGTACACTGGCTTTACACAGCCGTGGTCCGCCACATACTACTCTACGGAGCTCTAGTTTGGTGGCCAGCGCTTGAGAAACAATCAGTCCTCAACAATCTGCATAAGGTACAGAGAAGTGCGGAAATCTGTATTAGCGGCGCTCTCCGAACAACACCCACGGAAGCGCTAAATACTATTTTCCACTTACTTCCAATAGACCTTATATCAAAGCAACTGGCTATAACAACAGCCCTTAGACTAAGAGAATCCCATACCTGGAACGGGGGTAAGTCGGGACACTCAACAATACTCAATGACTAAGCGAGTATACCATTAAACACTGATTACTGTATACCAAAATCGACGTTCGTCAAATCATACGACGTCTGTATTCCAAGCCGACACGAGTGGGAAAACCTACCCCACAGCAGAGCCAATGCCATCAACATCTACATCTGATGGCTCACAGCTTGACGAAAATGTAGGAGGGGAAGTCTGCTCCACCAACCTAAACTTGAACTTATCGTTCCGTCTTCCTGATCACTGTAGCGTGTACCAAGCGGAGGAGGTGGCCATCCAGGAAGCAGCCACCTACCTTAGCACACTACCAATCAGAGAAGGAAACTTCTTCATATACTCAGATAGCCAAGTCGCCCTTAAAGCCCTTGACTCATATACCAACAATTCCAAAACGCTAACTGAATGCAGTTCATCTCTAAATGAGATCGCACGAGACTTCAGTAAACACTTTATATGGGTGTCTGTGCACCGCAATACAACTGACAAACTGGCCAGAATAGGCACCACCATCAAGCTCCTTTCAGAGAAGAGCACGATAGGGATGCCTATGGCAACTTTTAAGCTCCACACAAAAGCTGAAACATGTCGTCTCGCTGCTGATAGGTGGAAAAATCTTTCCTCCTGTGCAGTAGCGAAGCTTACGAGGCCAACACTAAACCTAAAGCGTACCACCACGCTTTTACGCCACAGAAGGGAACACGCTGCACGCCTAGGAGTCACTCACTATGATTTCTGCAGAAGTTGCAAGTACGAAGAAGAGGAGGAAACAGTACAACGCCTCCTCTGCCATTGCCCCGCCTTGAGTGGAAGGAGACTTAGGACACTAGGTCAACCTGTCCTACTTAACCTATCAGAGACATCCGAAATAGAGATCCCCGCTATACTAAAATTCATTCTGTCCACACAATGGTTCCGAAAAAAGGGTTAACAGGGAACAAACATGGCATTGCAATGGGCCCAAAGAGGCCTATGTGGGAGGGCGACTTGTCGCTCTCAGCCATCACAACCTAACCTAACCTAGTACTTGGTTGTTTAGCTTGACCAATAATATGTTCTCTCGAGCGTTGTTCTCTCGAGCGTTTGCGATTATATCCATATGTCCAAGGCTGCAGCATACTTTGGAAGCTATCGTTGTTTTAACTCAGAAAAATTCACATTTTTCATATTTAAATCAATATTATGGTATCTTCATGATCGTTGTTCATCTAAGTTTACTAAGAAACAAATGTGGTTTGAATAGGTTAATTAATGTGGCTACAGGACCTAAAACTGTGAACAAACCTCGTTCAATGCACGTTTATGCAAATTTCGCATAAACCTGACGTGCTGTGAAAAAACGGACGATTTATTTGAACTCAGCACCCAAAAATTCAGAAGGAACGCATGGTATCTTCTCTGGTAAAAAGTGACCTTAGTTTTGTAAACTTGTGATATCAGGTGATATAAGGTGATTTTTTTGTGAAATATATATCTTTGAAACAATGGTCACAGTGTTTTCATCACTCACGATATTTATTTATATATATCAGAGTTTGACTTTATGTTCAATGATATTATGAGTGGTATTTACGAACCCTGCTTTTAAGACAAGGTTAAAGGTATTTTTTAAGTATGCAAATAAGGTCACTCTACTCTATGTACACTTTGCGAGCAGACCGATCTTTTGGAATAAAAGTGAAGTTGATTTCTTATAGCGTGATATTCACCCCCCGAGCCTTCATTATTCGTGCGTGCAGCAATCCAGCCTCCTCTGTTCATTTTGGTCCAACGATCCAGATTTAAAATCAAACCCCCTACGCATAGCTGGATTACCCAGTCGGACTTTGCGTCATGTGTTGAGAAAAATTACGTAAATAGTCTATACATGATTTTTTTTGCATGAAATTAGTCCTTCATATGGTATTAAAAACTCACACGTTTTTTTCTCAGGTATTCGTAAGGCTAAAAGTCTGCACTTCGTGAATCGGGTCTTACATTTTCCGTCGTCGGGCATTTAAAAAAAATGAGTAAGAGACACGGACGACCCAACCGATTGATAAACGAGGTGTAGAAAACGAAAACCAAGAATTGTCCATTCAGTTCGGTTTTTGCTTATACCCGAGAAACACGTAATGACAGTGAATAATAACAATAGTTATTTAATTATCAACGAGCAATATATTATTCTAGAATGTTGGTAAGTAACAAAATAAATTCAATCGATTTTTGAATTATTTTTATCACTGATACACAAAAAAATTGGTATAGTTTTATTTATTTTCATAAAACAGCTATAAGCAGCCTGCCGTTTACACGACGCTATCTACGTGATCATATCTACACCACCCAACCAAACGTTTGAAGCGTTCATACAAACAACAAATTAATAAGACAATACATTAACTTTCAATAAAATCCAACAAACAAAATACAATATAAACATACATAATAGGAAATATTAAAATAACTCCTTTGTTTTATCGCACTTATTTGTACACAAACTGTTGTCCAATTACAGTGAAGTGATCATGTATGTGGGTTTTTTTTTTAGTTTTGTTGAGTACAAACATTCCCAATTCCACTCGTTCCGATTACACAACTTAATTTGATATATTTTGAACTAAATTTTAATTGCATTTGCAACTCCAACTACAACTTCTTGTGGAACAAGGTCGAAAAGGAGTACGAGGGCTGTTTCGCAGATTTAAATGCCCAGACTGGCATAGAGTACATTCCGATCCTAGAAGCCAAATACAAATATTGTTATTCCGTCTACGAGCGAGCAACAGTGAGTTTGAGTGAACAAATAGAGCAGACTTCGACCCAAGTTAGACAGACAATACAAGCTCCTACAATTTCTCCTTCCCCAAGAGGTTGTAATCTTCCACCGTGCGACACAGAGGTTTTCTATGAAGACTACCTGCTATGTCCATCTTTTCGCGATCTCTTTATAGCCATATATTATATGTTAACTATCCTAGGCTAAGACCGGTCGAGAAATTATTTCATCTTAATGCCAAGACCAGTGGCGAAGCCAAAACTATGGTTGCAAAGTCTCCACTTACTAATGAGGGCTTTGCTTCCGCATGGGGCGCACTGCACGACAGGTTCGAGAAAAAGCGGCTATTAGTAAACAGCTAACTCAAAATCCTATTTAATCTGCCTGAGGTGGGGTACGAATCTGGATCCGCCCTAAAAAATCTCCAACGCCCTATCCAGGGCTGTTTACTCGGGCTTGAGCATTCCAGCATTTCGATTGAAAATTGGGATTGCCTTCTCGTATTTCTTTTGCTCTACCAAACTCCCTAAATGGACTTTGTTCTTATGGGAGCAGTCGCTATCGAATAAGGAAAAGATTCCATCGTGGCGGGAGATGAACAATTTCCTAAGCGAGCGGTACCGGACCCTAGAAGCGATTGAAGATGTTAAGCCAACATCAAGCGCCCAGGCGATTGTAAGACATCCAAACCTCCATCTAATAGAGGTAACTTCTTTAAGGCAAAGGTGCCGGCAAAGCCTAGAGATTGCGATATTTGCTCCCAAGAAGATCATCCCGTTCGGCTGTGTCCCAATTTTCTTCAAATACCCGTTAGTGAACGAAACACTTACATCCGCAATAAAAAATTATGTTTAAACTGCTTCACTAGGGGGCATCAAATGCTTGAGTGTCCAAGCGGTCATAGTTGTTTCACGTGCAAAGCGCGGCATCACACACTACTGCATCGAAATGACACAATTTCAACAACTACTATCCAGCTACCCTTCCAAACCATTCATGCCCAGGTCTCTGGTCTAAATCTTGCGATTTTGGCTCAACCACGCAAACTGTGCCATTTCCAGTTAGGTCCCTTAAACAAGCCAAGGTTACAGGTAGAGATCTGCATATGTTCTTCTAAAGCTGCCTGGAAATTTACCGTCTTGCATGACCCTCGATTCCGTTTTGATAGATCTGCCTGATTTCCAGTTAGCAGATCCTTCGCTTTCAAAAAGTTCCCCGATTTATATTTTAATTGGTGCCGACATCCTTCCATCAATTCTCCTGAGTGGCTTTCAATCCAGAATTTGTGGTACACTTGTTGGACAGGAAACTTTTTTCGGCTGGACCAGTACCAGCTTCCACAGGCAAAAGAATTTCATCCTTTTCTACTCAAGTCACAGTTTCTACCGAAAAACCGCTTGAAGAACTGTTCACAAGATTTTGGGTACAAAAAGAACTAACAACCAAGGTGGGAAAAGAGTCCGATACGGTGTGTGAGCGAAACGTTGTACAGACGACACAACGTGATGAAAACGACAGATATATTGTATATCTTCCATTCCGTGATCCAGAGAATGTTGACTCAACAAATGTCGAAAATCGACAGAAAAGAGACGCCTCCCAAAAAAATCCATATGACTCAGTAATCCAAGAATACTTGGATTTGGGCCAAATGGAACAGGTTTCAGCAAACGCCAATTTAAAGCATTTTTATCTTCCTCACCATGCTGTGCTTAAGCCCGAGAGCACAACTACAAGTATACGCGTTGTTTTTAATGCATCCAGCAAGTCTACAAATGGGCTCAGCTTAAATTATGTTCTCCATACAGGGCCAGTGCCCTCAATCAGACTTAACGATTCAGATTTGGAAGTGGCGCTTTTTCGAGTTTGTTTTTAACGCCGACATTACTTAAATGTACTGGCAAATCCGTCTCAACCCAAAGCATACTCCAATCCAAAGAATAGTGTTCCGCAATGCTAATGGGGAGACTATAAGTTGAGCACGGTCACGTTCGGTGTAGTAAATTGTGCACCCTTTTTAGCCATCCGTATATTGCAACAGCTTCCGAATGATATCCAACTCGAATGTCCCCGAGCTAGTGAGGTCCTTACCGAGTTTATGTATGTTGACGCCGTACTGGTTGGGGCTCACTCAGAAGAAGAAGCCTTGTCTACTATTCGCGAGCTCCGGGAGACTATGAGCGCGGCAGGTTTCCCGTTGCGAAAATGGGCATCCAATAAAAAGAGCCTGCTAAGAGGTATCCCTAGTGATCACTTACTACGGGCAGATTTCCTTGAAATTGACGATGCTAGTACCGCGAAAACGTTGGGAGTTCGGTGAAGGGCCACCACCGATGAATTTTATTTCACTGCGGACGAGTCTATAAATAAGACTGCTTTTACCAAACGCGAAATACCATCCCAAATCGCAAAATTATTTGATGAAGCAGGCTGGCTATCCCCATTTGTGATCAAGGCCATGATCTTCATGCACGAGATTTGGCTTGGAGAATTAGGATGGGATGATGTGCTGCCTAATGAGCTGCTGAATCAATGACATGAATTCCTTGATAGTTATACTGAGCTTAACCACATGCGCGTCCCCCGGTGGATAAAGTTTGGTGGAACAAGTAAGGTCCAGATACATGGATTTTGCGATGATTCGCAGCGCGCCTATGGCGCTGCCCTCTACATCCGGGTAGAGTGTGGCCAGTCCGTTTATTCTTCCCTTCTTACTTCCAAAACAAGAGTTATTCCAATAAAAACTCCGTCCCCTGTTTAGAATTATGTGGAGCTGTCCTATTGGCCGAGCTTTCTGCGACAGTTTTTCCTAAGCTACCTAATTGCGAAGACGAATCTATTTGTTGGTCAGATTCGACTATAGTGGCATGGATTCGCCAGTCACCCTGCAAATGGGTCACCTTTGTCGCCAACAAAATGTCGAAGATCTCTCATGCCACCCGCATAAGCAACTGGCTCCATGTGCGCCCAGAGGAGAACCCGTCTGACTTACCTAGTAGAGGTGTCTCGTCCAAAGATCTCTTGGAAAACAGCCAGTGGTGGCAAGGACCAGACTGGCTAAAAGCCCCACGAGAAAAATGACCCTCTCAAGATGACATCGCAGACGAGACTGATCTGTAAAAGCGCAACGTGAAGGTTCATATGGTAGCAATTCCCGCTACTGACGATTTTCTGTCACGTTTCTCTGATCTAGGATGAGCTTTGCGCGTTTTAAGTTATATTCGACGCTTCTCCAAGCACTCCAAAGGAAATGCAGTTCCAGTCCATAGGGAGCTGAGCAGCGAAGAAGTCTCCCAAGCTTTACTCCTTTTAATCACATGTGCCCAAAGGAGACGATAATCAGTTGAATATAAAAGCCTTTTGTCAAAGAAAAGTATTCCAGTATCTAGTGGGATACGAAATCTGAATCCTTTCCTAGACTCCCACGGTGTTTTAAGAGAGTGCGGTAGATTGAGAGCATCCGGTTCCTTAAGCTATGATGAATGCCATCCAATCCTGCTCCCCTATGACAGTCTGCTTTCCCAACTTCTACTGGAATTTACCCATCGTATAGCACTGCACGGTGGGAAGCAGTTAATTTTTCATCTTATCTAAACACTGAATTCCGAGACTTCAAACTATGGTTAAAGCAGTCCTAAATGCGTGCAAGATCTGCGTGATCTACAAAAGGAAGCTGCAAACCCAATTCACGGGAGTCACATTTTCACGGCCATTCACTTATACCGGCATAGATTTCGCCGGGCCTTTCGATGTCAAGAGTTATATCGGGCGAGCATGCCGTATAACAAGGGATACGTGAGCGTGTTTGTGTGCTTTACCACGATGGCAATCCACTTAGAGTCTACTTTCGATCTGACGATGGATACGTTGCTTGCTGCTTTTGCTCGGTTTGTGGCAAGGCGAGACCAGGGCCAGTATGCTTACCACTTACAGCCATCAAAATGAATCCTGGCGTTTTATACCACCAGGTGCTCCACACATGGGCGGCCTGTGGGAAGCAGTGGTAAAAAGTTTTAAGTACTTATTTTACAAATCCATGTCCACGTTTAAATACACTTTCGAAGAATTTTCCACGCTCCTAACAAAAATTGAGGCTTGCTTAAACTCCAGACCTATTTCCCCAATGTCCGAAGACCCAACCGATCCACTCGCCCTGAGTCCAGGGCACTTTCTCGTTGGAGCTCCCTTGTTGTCGATGGCCGAGCCTGATATCCAAGGCAATATTGCGTCAATCCGAAATCGCTGGCAACGGTTGAAAGCCTTAAGCCAACATTTCTGTCAGCGCTGGAAGAACGAGTACCTAATGGAGCTTCATAAATGGAACAAATGGCAACTTCCGACACGAAACCTGCAAGAGGGCGATATGGTGGTCGTCAAGGAGGACAATATCGCTTGTGAATGGCGTCTCGGCGTGCTAGTGGATAACAGTGTCAAGCGGTACAGCACGCGTGTGCTGATTGACTCCTGCACACCGGTATCCCGCATTAGAGTATCCTTGGCTAAGACGTTCCGACTGTCGATTACACGGATCGGCAAAGAAGAGGCGTGCACAGCAGTGATCCGATCCATGACGGGAGAAAGCTTCCGGCTAGACATTATTCTGCCTGGGTTTTTGCCAGGAAAAGGAGGTCTTCCCGTTGCTCAAGCCACACAATTTGGGTGGATTCTCTCTGGGACTTGCAGTCATTAATTTCTTCCTTAGTTATTAGAATTAGTTAAGTTCTTAGTTTCAAGCGCCTATTTATAAAGTTTAGTTTTAAGTCAACATGAAGTATATTATTGCGAACTGCGTTGCAAGGGGGCTGGAATGTTCGGGCCAGAAGTTTAAGTGGAATAAATGGGATCGGGTATGTAGGTTTAAGGTATTTTTTAGGTATGCAAAAAGGGTCACTCTACTCTACACTTTGTACACTTTGCAAGCAGACCGATCTTTTGGAATAAAAGTGAAGTGGATTTCTTATAACGTGAAATTCACCCCCCGAGCCTTCATTATTCGTGAGTGCAGCAATCCAGCCTCCTCCGTTCAGTCCCAATATTTAGAGTAGAAGAAATGGAATCAAGAGGGAATTCATCATCCCATATACTCTTTGGCTCGAAACTGACGTTAAAAAAGGCAGCAAAGAGATTTACTATCCCCTCATCAGTATTTGATGACAGCGAACAAAAGCTGGAATGGAAGAAGTTGATCTTTTCGAGTTTACAAAATGATTTTGGATTAGTTTTTAATCGACTTTCGAAATTGTATATGTACTGCATGTGCAATAACTTATTCAATAATTTGAATTCACGCTTGTGCAGTCGATACTTTCCCCATCAGCTGGATCGTGGCGTATATATGATGCATTTATATGATGAGCCATTCATATTGGCTCAAAATCGAGTTAAAATCAGAGCTTACGAATACTAAATCTAAAATTTTATGCAGAACATAAAAAATATTGTTGATTTGGAATAGGCCCATACTAAATAGATCATCAAGAATAAGTATTTTATTAGGCTGATGAACATTACTCGGCACCATAGCCACGGAATTTGGATCTTGAACCCAAACAATTAAGCCCAAGTTGAAGTCTCCTGTAGCGCAAAGGTGTTGATGATCCTCCAAATGCTGATAAAGATTCATTATGTTCAACAATTGAGTTTTAAAAACGTCATAGTCACTATTGGGTGGTATGTAAGACGCACATATGTAAGGCTGACCCAAAATGCCCACTACCTGAACCGCAATCTGGTCTAGAAGCGATTCATTATTTCCAAGTCGAACGCATTCAGCCACCAACACTACACCCCCTCTTGTTCGCTCCGTTCTCAAGGCGTCCCTGTCCCAGCAGCATAGGAGATCAGAAATGTAGCAGCTTGCAGACGAAATGGATCACAGAGTATTAACATTGATTTGTGCATTTCAACATTATGTAGGTGGGAGAACACTATGTTGAATTTGAATTTTTGTTCACTTTGAATTTATAATTTTATCGATTACTATTGATCACTGCTATTGTACAAATTTATCCTAGGATGGCAACGCCAATCTTGCTCTCATCATCCAATTCGTCCCTCTCTGGACTTCATTCAACCACAGAGCGAGCATCGGCACGAAGCCACAAAATAAACGAGAGCGTAAGTTAAAGTCGGCCCTGCCCGACTTCGAAATACCCGTTACTCAAAGCAATTAGTGTTTAATAACCTCATGCGGCTCAGATAAGTATTTATTTATTATCCATTTATCCATTTATTATCCGATCTTTATAAAAATTTGTGATTGTACATATTGGCCACATAGTGCATACTGCAAAATCTGAGCTCAATAGCTTACACATTGTAGGAGATATTCATTATTTTTTATTGCGGGGGCGGGAAGGGGCGTGGCCAAAATTTGAAACAAACTTGATCTGCCTACAAACAATACTAGCTTACATCTAAAATTTGGTTGCTCTGGCTCTTCTGGTCTCTGAGATCTAGGTGTTCATACAGACGGACAGACGGACATGGCTATATCGACTCGGCTATTGATGCTGATGAAGAATATATATACTTTATGATATCGGAGATGCTTCCTTCTGCGTGTTACGTACGAGTAACGGGTATAACAAAAGCAAACAACGTGTAGAGACGTTTTGTACTGCACAGTTCGCCTCAACCTGGAGAGACTTTGTCTAAACGGATTTAGTGAATGTCCAGCTATCCCAATTAACCTGGCCGAGAAAGCGGTCAACATATTGGCGACCGGGACAGGACTGCTTGTTTTGCAGATAAGTTGTCGTCCAATTGAGATCAGCTGGATTCACATAGTTCATAAAATTATTGGCTGCTCCCATATTTAGGTACGGAGCTCTGAGGCATAATCTGAAGATCGACTGGACGTGGTATATAGCGATTAATAATCCGTACACACATATCCATGGTGACAGACGCATCCCAAACTTTATCTCGGCCGTATCTATATATATAAAAATCTCGTGTCACACGTTATTTAAAAAACTCCTCCGAAACGGCTTGACCGATTTTAATGAAGTTATTTTTGTTTTAATTTGGCGGGTGTAGAGTAGGTTCTTAACTATATTTCATAACGCTGGGTGATTTGCGAGTCCCTCTGCAGAACATTTATTTGAATTGTCGACGCAGCAGGCTGCTCATATGTGTCACTTTGTGTTTTATTATTGTGCAAATTTGGTTAACTACTAAAATATCGGAATATCTTTTTTCATCAATCGTTTCAACTTGGCCTATCTGTGTGGGTGTGTGTGTTACAGTAAACAATGCCTGCAAGACGTAGGGGTGGCTATTTGGATCGTCGAACGAATGCAGCCATGCGAAATGCGAAATAATAATGCAGCAAGAACAGATCAACAATTACATGAAATAAATGAAAATATGTATATGGCAGAACAACGTTTGCCGGGTCAGCTAGTAGTCTATATTAGTCTCTATAGTCCACTATGACTCTGTCAGAATCATATTTTGGAGTTTCTGTTGTTTTCATTAGTGTTTTTGTATGTTTAGTTATTTTAGACGTCAGGCATTAATGAAATCTATTTATGTACTTGGCTCGCCGTATGTGGGAGGGTTCCCTGAGGGGATATTGAAGTTACCCAGAACATAACAATATTTAGAATTCGTGCCAAATTTTGCTAAAACTATGAAAGGAGAGAAAAAGTTCGATTAAAATAGATAAAAATAGAAAGATGTCAATAGAGAACCGCAGAGGCGTCGCTCAGCGCCATCCACTCACAACACTGCCCCTCGGCATACCAACCCCAAAAAGCCAAATTAGCAACGCATCGAAATTTTCTTATTAAAATTAACCCTAATTTTCTGCATATTTCCTATCCAAAAATCCAATACAGTATAAATTTTGTCCCACTTCAGGCTCATGTTGATGATTAATAGGAAGCTTAAATCATTGGTTATTATTATTCAGTAATTATATTAACATAAAAATTAATACAAAAAAAAATTCAAACAAAGCTAGCATTCATGGGGGTGGTGCCAATGCGTTTGTGCAATGCAATCTATTTTCTATTTGTTGTGTTTGCCGCTATTGCTGATGCAGCCGCTAATGTTGCAGCTGGAATCGCTGCTGCTGATGCGACTGTTATTGCCTCCACTACGAGTTCGTAATTTCAAATTTCTTAGTGTTGACTTCCGCACGCTTTGACCATCGCAACTCGACTGACTCACTCGGGTTATCTGACATTCTCCCATTCATCCTTTCTAAGACTACACCTTGGCTCGGATTCTGCGTTTGCTTCTGGATGCTTTTTTTTTTTGTTTATGGCTCTGATAACATACTCTCTGATATGACGAGTCATATTTTTCCATTATTAGTGTCTTTATACCCGTTACTCGTAGAGTAAAATTGGTATACTAAAGGCACAAAGTATATATATTCTTCATCAGCATCAACAGCCGAGTCGATATAGCCATGTCCGTCCGTCTGTATGAACACCTAGATCTCAGAGACCAGAAGAGCAACCAAATTTTAGATGTAAGCTAGTTTTGTTTGTAGGCAGATCAAGTTTGTTTCAAATTTTGGCCACACCTCCTCCGCAATAAAAAAATGTTAAATATCTCCTACAATTTGTAAGCTATCGAGCTCAGATTTTGCAGTATGCACTATGTGGCCAATATGTACAATCTAACAAATTTTCATAAATATCGGATAATAAATGGCAGAGTTAAAATAACGTTGCATACTTATATGAGCCGCATGAGGTTATTAAACACTAATTGCTTTGAGTAACGGGTATTTCGAAGTCGGGCAGGGCCGACTTTAACTTACGCTCTCGTTTTTTCTAGCGTTTTGGTTATGCTTGTGTAAGCTCGTTGAAATGGATCGTCATAGAATGTGAACAGTATCGCTTCTTGATGTTTATCATTATTTATTACCCACCCAACATTCGGAAGATGATTTTTATAAAAATCATCTTTTCCGACTCCTTTTGATGATCCAAAAGAGTTACCTTGCGATTATTTGAGACTCGAAAATGACTCATGAATATGCTCAAAATGTGATTTAGTGAACTGGGACGAAAAAAAAGACTTTTAACCCCGCAAACATTTTTCGTTATTTTTGATCACATTCGTGTCTTTTTCAAATCCTCGATCTGATTAAAGTAGTCATAAATGCGCTCGTTTTCTGATCGTTTTCACTGTGAAGTGTTTTCCATAAATATATGGTCGAAAATGTACTATTGCCTCATGAATTGCTCCCAATTCTGGTTCTGTTGTGCTCATATTGCTTTCACCTTTTGTGAATAGGCGTGATGCATATGCTATTGGTAGTTGGAATCGGTTATGGTTTTGAGTTACAACCACTCGACAAGCTTGTTTGCTTGCGTCTGTGATTATGCAAAATTCTTTGCCAAAATCTGGGTACTGCAGTAGAATAGGTTGCATGAGTTTATTTTTTGATATTCGAATGCGTTTTGGCATTCCACTGTCCATTCAAAAGTGACATTCTTTTTACATAATCTTGTTATGTGCCGTGAATAGTCGGCGAAGTTTTTAATAAAACGTCTATAATAATTGAAAAATGCAACAAAACGTCCATCGCTGTCCGCATCATGTGGGACTGGGTAATTTTTGATGACGTCGTACTTTTTGTCATCTGGCAAAATTCCTTTGTCTGTGCATTTATGACCTAGGAAGGCCACTTCGTGTATAAAAAATGATAATTTTTCTGGATGTAGCTTAAGGTTATGTTTCCTTAACCTGTTAAACTTTTAACCAAATGTTTTTCGGAACAACCAATAACTATTAAATCATCCATATAGAGGAATGCTGGGGAAGGCTCAAATCAAGAAAATGCGATAGTCATCATTCTCTAAAATGAATTTGGCTCGATTCTTAAACCAAATGGTAGTCGCGTGAAGCGATATATGCTTTTGCTTGTTGAATAAGATGTATTTCTTGAACTTTCTTCGAGTTCGATCTGATGAAAACCTTACATTAAGTCATGGCATGATAAATATTTTGCTCGCCTAGCTGATCTATGACTATATTAATTCTAGGGAGTGGAGATTTATCTGATTGGAGTTTTTTTTTACTGATTTGGCGATAATCAATTACTACGCCATGTAATGATTGTCATCGGTCTCCTGAGTCAAACTTTCGTGACCTCCAGCTATTGTGTTTTTTCACTTGTTCATAAGTCTTGAGTTTTTCGGAGGGGCACCATGTGCACTCTTTACTTGTCAATTTTATTCTGATTACCGTTTTGCTCAGGTTAAGCGTACATATATTCTTATGAGAATTATGTATGTGTGTGTCTATATGTTTATATGAGCATGAGTCCAATGCATGCATCAATGTGATGGCTCGGCAGTTTTGAGTCACTTTAAATAGGTTGCAAGTGTGGCGCGAGAGTATTTCAAAATTACCGTTTAAAGCTTAAACATGCATGATGCCTCCACCGTATAAATAAACTCGTCAAGTGACATGAAGGATCGACCAGAAAATCTTAGCTTCTAGCTTACGAGTATTTGGCTGATCCTTTCTGGTCGAATATCAACACTAACCCGTGACATTCCGTTAGCTGAATCAATTGGCCGAAAAGCACAGACGGACTTGGCAATGTTGCTCTGTCTTCGACTTCCCCAGGCAGGTCCATTTCTGTGATAGGCAATTGAGCTGTTAGAGAACCGTTTGAATTTGCCTTACTAAGCATTTCAATTTGTCTAAGAGAACCCTAGAACATGCAGTAGCTATCGAATCGGGTATTATATTCTGCAGTTCACTTAAGGATGGGTATGGGGCTCAATAAACTAAGGAGGGTGCAAGGAAAAGGCAGCATGACTCGAATTTTTCGTTTGTCCTAATAGAAAAATTAAACAGTGGATGACCAGTTGGCCCAGTAGGCTAAAAACTTTTTACCTTCTTTGGTAAAAAGTCATTTGGCCATCGGAGGCTCAGCGTGGAATCTAAATTGGCCACTTACCTCCTGGTGGCCTAGTTTTCGTGGAGGGGTCCAACAACCCCTCAGCCAGCCAAAATACAGTCGCTTTATATTAAGTATTTATTTATTAATTAATTATTATGCGGTAACTTCTTTTGTCTTATATATGTAGGATTGCCATCTCTGACACGTGAGGATCATTCGCACCTCAAAATATATCGACAGCGTGAATAATCGACTTGATCTCGATACACAGTAAGGAAGAGGAAGAGAGAGATTTTTCTTAACGAACGAAGAGGACAGACGTGTGCGAAAATCGTTGCGGCGCATCAATGAATAAAGAGTGTAAATTAATTTAGTTATATTTAAAAACCCATTGAAGTAATAGACATTGAAGTCCTATTATTTATGAACCTTACGGCGAATGGTGTTTTTTGCGGCTTCGGAAGTTAGATCTCTACATATATGTGTACAAATATTATTGTTTAAAATAAGTGCATTCCAGACAGCTTGAGCTAGGTAGGATGATAGAGCTAATAAGAAGGAAAACTATGACGTTTTGAGAAAAAAGCAAATATGAGTGAATAGAGTTTTTATGATGGGTGAGATTTGGAGATAAAATGATCCAGCCGAGCCTAAAAATGGGGATCAGGGAAAATGATGTAAGCCTGGTCCAAGGAGGGAGGGCCACGCTGGGCAGACAACACCAAACTGTCATCAGGAACCGCATCAGAGGATGTTGTGTCCAAATTATAAATTTTTTGTGTTGAATCCGATCGGTCTGGGCATCGAGGTCGACCACACCCCAGAGAAAGCCGAGAGCTAGCCAGCGATACCCAGTGGCGCTGGGCTGAATGTAGTCGGTCGAAATAATGCATTACGTACGAGCCACAATGTAATGCATTACCCATGAGATTTTTTTTCAGCGCATTTGTAATGGCTCGAGAATTTCTGCATTACAATATGGTAAAAGAATACGCTTGCGTAATGGGGACCCGAAAGAAACTTCGGCACGTCATTACTTTCTGCATTACAAAATTCAATAAACTCATGTACCGTGCGGAAAATTTGGCCATTTCTTAAGAAAGTAAGGCAGGTTGTATTGGGTTTTTGAATGCATTCAGGCGAGAGGTAATGCATTAATAATGGACGTAATAGTGAGCATTTGCGCCACTGGGTAGTTGCTACAGAATAAGAGAAGAAGACGGATTGTAACAGTAATGGCGCCCAATGGAAAAACACGAACGGGAATTAACAAGAAGAGTCTCAGTTGAAACAAAAAGGAAGAGTCCCTAGCCGCCGAGTTTAATGGTCAGTGAGCAGAGAGCGTACCGAGTCAGCTCATCATTGCCCAAAATTTGACACGTGATGAAGTGACAAAGTCAACGAAGTGTGACTAATCATTCACCTAGGAACGAGTCAACGGACAGGAATTATAGTCTGTTCGTTGTTGCCGACATAGAATGAGAAAGAATTATATGCAGATAGACGAAAGTGAAGGAATCGGAAGATGAACAAAACTCACCATCTTACAGCAAAATCTTACAACCAACAAATGATCATGAAGTGGTGTGTTTGGTAAACGAAAGTATGACTTAATTAATGGTTTACTTAACTTAGGCACAAAGAATTGTATGGTTGTTTATTTGATGTGTTTAGGATGCTGATATTGTTCAAACGAACGAACAATGGGTTTGGCTTTGATTGTTAACAATGCTTGTTTAATGTTTATTTGTTGCAATTGCTTCGTGATTGTTTTATGGGAATGCGATGCGTGCAATGACGATAACAAGCGAGCGATACATAACGACTGATCGTGCAAGCAGAATTTCGGCAGCCGAACATTTATGCTTAGATAAAAGCTGTATGCATATAAATAGATTTAACAAATGTAAATAAAAGCCTGCCAGAAGGGCAGTTACGTTAAATTTGAAAAGGACATGCTCCCCCCGTTGGCAGAGGCACATTTTCAAGCGTATTGGTCTCAAGGGGCAGAACAGCAATCTTGGCAACAGCCCGCCTAACTATGCCACCAGCGGTACGGATGCCCGCAATACGAGCGCCGCCGTCATCTCCACTCTGCCAAGACACCATTGGAGTGGAGGCTGGTTGTAGACTTTAAGGAGCCAGAATGTCGGCTGCAACTGGCAAAGGCGCTGCCAACGACTAAGGCGATCGATGTTAAGATGCATTGTATCAGGTTCATCATTTGCAGCTTAGGAGTGCCCAGGGGTTGGAATCTGCAAATTGTCTGGATTTTCTAAAAGTGGATAGAAAGGGATATTTGGCCGAAGGTGCAGCAGCCTCCCACAGGCCGCCAAAATGAGGCGAGCGAGGTGGGATGAATTTCCAATTGATGCCAAAAGAAGAGCATGCGCTTTGAAGGTCGCTGTTTTGAGGGTCACTTAGGAAAAGCAGCCCCAGCTCCATTGGCTCATTTTCGGCTCCAACAAAATTTGTGGCGTTGGCGCCCCAAATGAGATGCTTTACTGGCGATGCAGATGAAAATGGCCATATAGCGTTTTGTTCTGGGCCTGTTTCGAACTTCCGACTTGATATAAAATGGTCCACAAAAGTCAACATCTGTTGTATGAAATTAAGGATTTGGCTGGACGCGATGAGCTGGCAAAGGGGCCGTGATGTGTTCTATGTATTTTGGCTTTAGGCGAAAGCATTGAATGCACTTGGCGATTACGGCTGCAGCTGTTTTTCGTCCTCCGATGGTCCTAAATCTTTGCCGTAGGGCAGCTAGCAGACTCTGCGGGGCAGCGTGCAGAAATTAAATGTGGAAAAAGTCAATGATTGCAGCGGTTACCGGATGATGCTTGGGCAACAGTATTGGGTGTCTGGCTTAATAGTCGAGCAGTAAACGCCACACGCATCCAGCGTTATCAAAGAAATTATGCAACGAGACTAGCTTGCACTTTGACGATAGCTGTTTTTTGGTGCTCAAGCTTCTGTATTCCTCAGCAAAGAGGACGTGTTCGACCTCCTTAATGAGGAGATGAGTGCCACATTTGATGTCATCAACTGTCAAAGGACCCTGTAACCACCAAGGAACCATGTAAAAGACTTGTTGTACGTTTAATTAATGTTACAATTTTTATTTAAGAATTTTCCACACCGCATGGTTTGCTGGGCCATATGTTTAAAATTCCTTATCTTCTGACACTTATGATAAGCTTAAAATACCTAATATTATTAGCTGCTGTTTGTTTTTCTTATTTTTTTTGTTTATGCGCAGCTGCATAAATCGATATACATAGCCAAACACCCTCTGGAGTTTGCCAAATGAGTATTGGAAATTACAGCCATACGAAATATCCAGCTGCTGTGCAACAACCAATGCAGGGCTACTTGTCCATTCGGATGCATTCCAACGAAAAAGGAAAGCCACAGCTCGGACTCCAGTAGTTCCAGCGGAGTGCTTCCTCGAGACAGTATGTTGAACGGGTTTAAAGAAGAGGGTATATGGTGCCATGTTATTCCATTGGTTCTCTCAAGGATTTGGGAGATTCAGTTGGATACAAAGATAGTAAATTCTGATGGAGGTTGACGAATCCAATGGTGGAAACAATGGTGGAATCTGACCAACAATGTATCGGGCATGAAGAAGGAGATATTTCTTCAATGTTAGCAATAAGCTCTGACAGTAAAAGCGCTGCGGACAGTTTCAACTTCTGTATTTTTAACGCTTTAGCGGGTGCGACTCTGGACTTAGATCAGAGAAACACTGTATACTTATACTGTCACCGCCAAAGATCAAATCGTCTACATAGAAATGAGTGCGAACGATCTTTGAAGCTACAGGGAACTCGGCTCCCTCATCTGAAGCTATCTGCTGTATAGCACGAATTGCTAAGAATGCCGCAGGCTTTGTTCCGTATGTTACCGTGTCCAAGGAATAGAAAGTCTATTTTTCTTCATTGGAGTTATCTCAACATAGAATGCATTGAAGATACTGATCTGGAAGATCGGCAGACTTCCCCACACAATGCAACCTTAAAAAATCGTAACCTTAGAAGAGTGATACAGATTTTTGGTTGAATGGAAGGACCCGTGAACAACAAAATATTAAGAGAAGAGCCAGAAGTCAATTTTGTAGGGCCATCGAAAACAACCCGCAATTTTGTGGCTGTGCTATCTAGTTTTAGCACGCAGTGGTGTGGGAAAAATACTGAGACGATGCAGATTGTTTAGTAGATAGAGACATGTGGCCCAAATCATTTTATTTCTTTTTAAAGGCAGAGTACGGCGATTTTAATACTAGTTTTTTCGCCAATTCAGCTTCCAGTGACTTAAATAGTCGCAAAAAACGGTCGTATGGCTGGGAGGCGGACCGAATATTGACCAGAATGTAGACGTGTGCAGTTTTGCTGAAATAGCTCCTCGCACATAGCATCCTGGGTAGAAATGTTGGAGGACGAGCCACAGCAATTTTTAATTTCCCAAAATTTGCTCAAAGCATCGGACAATGCGTCTTTTTCCAACTTGCTGTCATGTCCTTTGGCTATTAAAACGTGCGGAATGATTTCGACCCGCTAAATTGAGCCCTCCATACACGATCCATCCAAGTCTGTTTTTTTAGAGGGTTGGCAGAAGATCAGACACCCGAATTTGACCAACGCAAATGAGGTCAAAAAACAAAATAGAGCCAATCAACAAAAATAACCGTTGGCTTTTGTAGAAAAGCGGATCAGCGAGATTCAAGTTGTTGGGTAAATGCCATTCTGAAGCGATCAAATCGAAGTGAGGTTGGTAGTCGGTGATAGTTTTCGTGACAACAGCAGAGAACGATGTGCTGTACCCTTTGCTCCGAGAATGCGCAATAATATCAGCCGATCAATCCGAAGACAGAGATAATTCGACTATGGCTGATATAGACATGTTGGCGCAATGAAATTCGAGCTGCAGCTGGCTGGCGAAACGAGAGGGGATGAAGTTGACTTGAGATGCAGAGTCAAGCAACTCTCGGCATGGTACGAATACGCCAGATCGATTATTAACGTATATAATAGCAGAAGCAAGCAGCACGTCAGAGCTACCTTTGAGGCTTTGGCTGGAGGCGTAATTAAAGCTGTAGATACGAAAGAAGAATTTTGCGAAATATGCGCGAGAGCAGGTTGAGTAGGAGTAGAAGGGAAATTTGGATCCATATGAAGCAGAGAATGATGCTTCTGATGACAATTTTTGCAATGCCCAGACATGCACTGCTGCAAACTGTGACCTTTCCGTAAGCAATTCAGGCATAGATGCAGTCGGGTTTCTTCCTTATAACGCAATTTGGGGGTCAAAGCTAATAACCGTGCACAATTGAACAAAAAATGGTCTTTGACGTCACACAAAATACAGAATGGAGTTGGGTTAGATGATGCGATGAATGTACTACGATTAATTTTGTATGTAGGTGGTTTTCCCACCTGATTGCTAGGTTTTTGGTTTACCATAGCATTCTCCAAGTTCTCCCTCGTCCGGCATCTCCTTTCAAAAAAAGAAGACATGTTCATTGTGGTTAAAGCGCGTAGATGAGAGCTCACCTTATCGCTTAGTTGACGCAAGCCGCTCGCAGAACCCTTCTCAACACCCGAAAGCCTGAAGATAGACCGTACATGTGCCTAAAAATGCATCAATTTATTATCAAATTTCTCAATTAATAGTTCGATAGCTATGTCGTAATTAGCTTCAGTGGCCTCAAGTGACCAAATTGTGTCCAGAGCGAGGGCACCTCCAAACAAGAACGCAGATGCTGGAATTTTTCCACTTTGTTGATGTCCTCGTTCTTCCCGACAACAGTATCGTACATGGCATAGAAATCCGGGCAGTCAATGTAAGCCCCGCTGAACCGTGGAAGCTTGAACTCAGGCAGCCGTGTGGCGCGCACTGTGCAACTGAGCAGAATTTCGAAGCACTGTGGAATAGACAATAAAAGCCTTACGCCTACTGATCAGCTCACGAGAGTGCTTGGATTTCACCTCGCAATACATTTGAACAAAATTTGACCGCGAGTCACTAGCTAGCTCCATTAGATCCAACTTTTCGAGGCACGTTTACGGGCTATTGTATTCCTGGCTTTTACTCTCCGCGAGATCCAGGCGCACCTGCACACCGGTTTAATCAAACTGTGCTAGCTGATCGGCTCATTTAAGGCCACAGCTGCTGCGAGCGCGGTTATATTTGAATCCGTATCAGGCATTTTGAATAAGAAAAGCGTTTTTAATGTTCCGGACCGGAAAGCGAAGCGAAAAGCAATGCAACTGCCTAATATGCCAAATGTATGTATATGTTCACGCACTTCACACATGCCGACTTCGCCAAATCAGAACAGTTTTTATGTGCGCGACTGATGTACCCAAAACTGTGTTTAAGTGTATGTGAATGAATGCGGTTTTGCCACCGAATTGTTCAAAAACGCTTATAATTATTAAAACAATATTTAATAGCTCTTTAAACACTAACATTCAAGATCACGTCGGGGTCCCCAAATGTTTAGAGAAGACTTTAAATTATGCAACCTTTTAAGCGAAATTGCTTTAAACAAATGATCATAAAGTTGTGTGTTTGGTAAACGAAATTAAGACACAATTAGTTGTTTAGTTAATGCACAAATAATTGTATGGTTGATTATTTGATTTGTTTAAGATGCTGTTATTGTTTAAACGAACGAACAATGGGATTGGCTTTGATTGCTGCGTGATTGTTTTATACGAATGCAATGCGTGCAATGACGTTAACAAGCGAGCGATAAATAACAACTGATCTTGCAAGCCGAGAATTTCGGCAGCCGAACATCTATGCTTAGATACAAGCTGCATGTATAAATAGATTTAACAAATGCAAGCAAAAGGCTGCCTGAAGGGCAGTTACGTTAAATTTGAAAATGAGCTTAGAACTAATAATTAAGGAAGGTTGATTCTGCTTATTTGAGAAAATGCTGGCGAAGAAGTAAGCGTTGCGATAAAAATTTGGGTGTGGACTAGCTGCTCCAGCATCCACGTACCATACGTTGGCGTATGGACTTGTACAGCAGATACTTTACAACCTTGCACACTGCTTGGTACTAGGTATATCGGATTGGAAATTTCTCACAAAACTTTGTATTCGAAACGTAGCGAGAATTTCCCATTACGTGGGCGTCTACTGCAATGTATGTTGTGGACCAACCTCATTTAGCTATGCGCCGCTGGCCTGTAACATCATAATTTCTCTACATAAACTGTTCTCGTTGTGGGATATATTTATGTCAATTTGAATCAACTTAAAACGACAAATGGCAACATATTAAAACTAAAAATGTGGGAGGTGGTAGAGTCCCCTCCTAACAGACCTTAACTTGCGATCTCATTTTATTAACTTCATGTTAATCTTATTCAAATACTTTTATTTAAGAAACTTGGGAGCTAATGCAAGCTGCTGTTAAGCTTTTGAAACCTGTCCGCCAATATAAAGTCATCCTCCTCGGCCGACTCGGAATCGCCCTGCTTGCGACTCAGTTGCTCCGACTCTGCAAACTCCACAGGTTCGTCCAGGAAATTGGATGCTATGTATTTGTGAGATCTTGAAATGATAAAAAAAAAATAAAAGTTATTTATATTTAAATCTGGAAATCAAAGCTTTTAATATTCTTATCCAATTAAGAAAAATCATTGGGTTGGTAAGGTAAATGAAGCCGACACGTTTATCTAAAAATTATTTATGGTCGAAAACTTGTCATTTTGACCTAAAGAAGAGTCAAAAAATCTGTCAACTACTCAAAAAATAAAAGTGATAATCAGAACAGCACGGCTTAACCATAGTCGCTCGGTTTAATAGAAAAGGTTAAAGATTCAAAAACAGCTCTTTTAAGATAAACTTCATCCTGAATTAGTTGAGCAATATTTTTTTAAATGTTCAACTTAATTACTATATTTTGCTGATAATTTTAAAAATGTACTTTCAAAACAAAAGTTTAAATTACTTTTTATTATTCTGTAGGCGGAACATTTTTTGGAAACGACTATTTATTCGACTTGCGGCTTTCGGTACTGCAATTAACTCAACGTGCGAAAATTACACTTGTTTCGAAATTCGTACTTGTACTTGCGAATGTGAGATTCTTTCTAAGTTAAAACATAGTGCATGCATATTCACATATGAATGTTTTCTCAAATGTATAAGCGGTATCTACGTTGGAAGCACTTTCACCGGAGGAGAACCCAAAGTAGGTTTCAAACTCATTATTTTTACACATATATATCATATATTTATATATTGCTTCAAATGAAAACTGTGCGAATCCCTAAAAGAAAAATTCAACGTCAGCTGTATAAAAAGCAAGAAAGAAAGTCGGTCAAAACTACAACATACTCTGTACTAACGAAATTATACGCTCAGCATAAATTTTGATGCTGCATTAGCAGCTGAAGCAGTGCTGCTACTGCGATGCAGCAGCAAACATAACTCGACAGTCGCTCATCCAATCTTCCCCACTTCTCTGGCGGATCGACAAGTAATCCTAATTACTAAATATGTCTAGTGGGAACGAACCATCTATCTTTTTGTTGCAAATTTCGGCGGCGCGAGGGGGCGTGGGCAAAATTTAAAACAAACTTGATCTGTCTGCAGGCATAAAAAGCATATGTCTCATACATGCCAAACCTCTATCTCTTACCATCTTTGAGATCTGTGCGTTCTACGGACGGACATGGCTATATCGACTCGGCTGTTGATGCTGATCAAGTATATATATACTTTATAGAGTCAGAGATGCTTCCTTCTGGCTGTTACATACTTTTGCACAAACTTATAATTCTCTATGTACCTACGGTACAGAGTATAAAAACCAGACATATGCAAAAGTCAAAACAAAAAAACTATTGATTTTTCTATTCCGCGGGGGATTCCCTCACCCACTTTTCTTAGTTAAGTTTAACCAAAGAATATTCGATACATAGAAGCGACACGACTATCAAAATTTTGCCAACTTTATTTTCGCGAAGAAAAAACAATAGAGCAAGAGCACCAAATATTTAATTTGTTATCCGATTCGTACCCGCCTGCCGGTGTCTAGCAGGCCCCGATTACAAATATCACCCTTCCCGTCCTTGCAGGAGGAGGTTGGTTAGTGAACTTGTTTCCACGATTCATATTAAAGGTGTCTTCCAATTAAAATAAATGGAAAAAAAAAATCCCGATCACGGGATTTGAACCCACTTCTTTCAATGCCTGCATCAACGACAATACCATTCGGCTATCACCGTTCTTCTTGTCTTTAGGACTTAATGTTAAAATAACGCTACTCGGCCTGAATAAGCTCTTTGAGAATAGATTTATATGACTTCCTAACTAAAGCACATTTTCAAAAAAGTTATCAACACTGAAAATTTAGTTTGCTGTCCTCATTGTGCTGCTTCTGCATTTGGATTTTCAACAATTCTGTTCTTTGTTTACAAACTAACTGGCACTAAAAAATACATATTAAAAATGGATAATCAATTGGATATTATTTCGATGATTGGCACAGAATATTTAATATTGGCAAGAGTCTTGAGTGCTTCCATATATACCAGCATGCTCATGGAAAACAGTTTGTTAACTGTAAACAAAGAACAGATGTGTTGAAAATGCAAATGCAGAAGCAGCACAATGCAAACTACATTTTCAGTGATAACGATTACTTTTTTGAAAATGTGGAACCTTATGGAAAAAGGATGTACCCCAAAACTCAAGCGAGTTCTTCAAGGAGAGCTATCGGTGTAATGTCCTCACTACAACTGCATTTAGCATTTACGCATTTTGGGCAAAATTTACATTTTTCCTAATACAAATGTAGTAGGCCACTTGAGATGGCAGAAAAGTGCATTTTGAAAAAATGTAGTCGCATTACTCGCAATCCATTCGATTGTTCGATAGTTTTTATTCGATAGTCGACTACTTTTAGTCGACAAACATGGTGCCCATCACTATTTATAAAATAAAAACACAACTGAATTTGATGCGGACAAGATTTCAGAAGACACCAAAGCCCTGAGCGAATCCTAACTTTTGGAATCCCTGCGCACACTCAACAACCTTCTTCTGTGTCATGTAGTTTGGTGGCAAAAACTCATTTGCCAACTGGATGATGCCTTCGCGGCAGAATTCTTTCAAAATGATCCGACCATTGTATGTGTAATACGGAACAGTCTTCCAACTGTTCGGTATTTTGCGGATGTGCCCAACGTTTATAACGCATTGTCTATACCACTGGTCAAAAGGAAATGGTGTGCCTTTATTTGCCAGCCTAGGCAACCGAGCGAGGAGATATTCAACTTTTGTTATTGCGGGGGTGGGAGGGGCGTGGCCATAATTTTAAATAAACTTGATCTGCGTGCAGAAATTACTAGTCTACATTTAAAATTTGGTTTCTCTAGCTCTTCTAGTCTCTGAGATCTAGGTGTTCATACAGACAGACGATGATGAGCTAAATATATAAACTGTATGGGGTCGGAGATGCTTCCTTGGGCCTGTTACATACATTTGCACGACTTAAGTATATCCTTTTTACCCTTTGAGTAACGGGTACAAATATTTGCTTCTCGATTGCACAAAAGATTTAATGAAGTGCAGAGGAGTGCACAGCCACACCTTAAGCCAGCGCGTTAATATAATAGCAATAGGGGCAACTTTTTAGAATTAGTCCACCTAATTGCCAAATTTGACTTTGTTGTACGCCTTGTTCGAACCAATCAGAGTAACGATATTATTGCGACTTTGGGAAATGCAGTTCTCCAAAAAATAATTGAGCGGGTAAAGAAAGCCAAATATTATTCCATGATGTTTTACAGTACCCCGGATATATCTCACAAGGACCACACAAGCCAAGTATTGAGGTATATTGTTATTGAAACTGAAGAAGTCCAAATGGTCGAATTGGTTATTGATTTTATTGAAAAAATAAAAATTTTATAAATCGGCTGGAGGGACTTAAAAAATGATTTTGGACAAGCTTTAAGATGATGGCTTACACTCAGGGCAAAATGCTGCGATATTTTATTACAAAATAAGAAAGAAAGTCGGTCAAGCCCGACTATAACATACTCTGTACGAACGAAATTATACGCTCAGCATAATTTTTGATGCAGCAGTAGCAGCTGAAGCAGCGAACAACCGTTCATCCGATCTTCACTTTTCATATTCTATTCTATTTGGCGGATCGATAAGTTATCCTGATTACTAAATATGTCCAGAGGGAACGAACCATCTTTCTTTAAAGCTGTGGGAGATATGACTTTTTTCTGAATTGCGGGGGCTGGAGGGGGCTTGGCCAAATACTCCTGACCTGCAGACATAAGAAGCATATGTCTCATACATGTCAAACCTCTATCTCTTACCGTCCCTGAGATCTGTGCGTTTATACGGACAGACAGACGGACATACGGTCATGACTGACTTGACTCGGCGCGCCACGGCGGTTGATGCCGATAGAATATATAATATGTACTTTATAGATCGAAAATGCTTCCTTCTGGCTGTTGCATATTTTTGCACAAACTCATAATACTCTAGGTACCTACGGTACAGAGTATATTTAATATTTATTATTTACACTTTGATTTTACTAATTTCACTATTGATAAAGCGTTAAATATTATATTCGTATATCTAAAGAGTGATAAATTTTATATTGACAATAGTGTTGTTAAGCATTGGAAATAGTTAAAAAGTTTTTTATATAACAATTTTGCCAGCCAACCTAAACTTCATTTCCTTTGTAGTGAAATCCAAGAATAGAATTCTTTTAGATTTGATTCTGAAAATCTACAAATTATATAAATTTGTATACATTTTTAACTTACTCTGGGGGGACTTAAACCGGGACCTTTGGACTTGAACACGATTGGACCTTTGGACTTGAGCTTGATTGGAATGCCGTCTCAACCAGTTGCCCCATCGCGTACGCGAGCTGATAGACGGCTAAAATACTACTTATGTTAAATTTTCTAAAAGAATTCATCAATGTATTTCTGTCATTTTGAAAAGGATCGACCGCTTGTAATTCTCAAGTTGGAATCCGCTGTATAGGAATATAAATGGGCGACTGAAATTCGCTGTCTATATATGTTTAACTTAAATAAAATCAAATATAATAGTGTTAGGTATTACTTATGCGATTTTCCCTAATTGTAGATATACTAAACTGTACAGGCCAGGCGTACGACAATGCTGCTGCTTAAGCTGGAAAACATTCAGGAGTTCAGCAAAGAACTAAGGAAATACATCCTTATATTAAATCCTTCCATGCTCAAATTGTTCCTTAAACCTGGCCTGTGTGTACGCTGCGTCAGTTGAGGCAGGTGCAGTAACCTTGTTTGTTACCTTGGAAAGTTGCTATTCCTTTTTTTAACCGTTTCCACGCATCGCTGGAGTTTTTGGCTATCGACGACTGAAAAAGATCAAAACGGGTACCAGATACGCGGAGAAGCGCGACAGCTTAGGCCGTTATTGTGATTTGAAATGGCTGTAAAAACATGCTGCCATCTCTAAAAAAAAAAAAGTTTTTGAAAATAAAGGACCTTAATTTATCTTTAAGTGCTTAATAAATATATGCTTTGCAGACTACGTTAATAGAAAACCGGGGGGAATGAACAGACGGCGCTCTTCGCTATGCTAAAGATATGTTTGAAGAAACATGCTCCGACATTTCCATTTCCGCCACGGGCGGCACACCTTCAGGCTACGCCACTGCAATGAGCAATAGAACCAGTAATTTATTAGCATTAAATAAGCAAATCAAATAAAAACTAAAAAAATATACGGTGCAATACGACAACGCAAGGATCATGAGAGCTGCGATTTGACAGCTTACCTCATGAGCTATTAAGCTATAAAGCTATGGCACGACAATTCAGAAATAAACGCAGATTCTATTGGAAAATTCTGGTTTCACCAGCAGGACCCGCCGTTGAGAATTCTGCTTTGTATGACATGTCCGATCTATTCATTGCATTATCTTTGATATTAGTAAAATAGCATTAACAAATAGCCGAATATTGAATTTTACAAAGGGGCCGATTTTTGATCTTCTACATAGAGCTATCTGTCACATAAACCTACAAATAACAGAGAAAAATCTATGTTTATCTGACACATAGCAACTATGTAGAAGATGTGAAATCGGCCCTTAATAATATTATTTTATTTAGAAATCCCACTGGGATTCGAACCCATGGTATGGAACGGCAAAGGCTCCGATTCAGAACCCGACGTATTGAGCTATGAAGCCAGTTGTTAAGGCAGCGACAAAAACCGCAGCCAGTGCAGGTTTCATTGAAAATGCGGGTTCCACCAGCAGGACCCTCCATAGAAAATTTTGATTTGTATGACATGTCCGATCTATTCATTGTATAATCTTTGGTCTAGCACAGCAGAAAAGAGAGCACTCTGATGCTTCTGAGTGTCTGTGCTTAACAGCTGTTCAACTGCAAGTGAATTGCTGTTTAGTATCGAGTTCACAGGCAAATACACCCATACTCATGCACGTGCCAAATGTTAAAGTTTTGGTTGTCAATCGATTTTGAATTTAATATAATACAGTTGTTCCACTGGCACATTCTTGATGCCATTCGCTGGATGAGCTGAAGACCTCATTCCTTTTGTGTATTTCCCTATAAGAGATAAATGTCTATTCGGAAGTCCATTCGCCGCGGATGACCAAATCACTGTGACTACATTTGACATTCGCACTGGCATCGTTTAGCTTTTTTCCGCTAAAAGGCTAGGTTTTCTATCGATGAGTCCAAGTAGTAACAAAATAGATGTAAAATAAATAAATCAATCTCTTAAAAATAAAAAAAAATTAGTCCAAGTGTCATCAATAGGACAGCTGATTGCTCTTATCAGCTCAACTGTTTCGCTTATAACTCCGGTGTTTTTTGTCCGATCTGATTGTACCTTTCAGAATAGATAGATATTGGGCCTAGCTTGATGTATACTAAACCACGAGGCTCTAACTTAAAAATTGTGGATCTGATTGCGTTTTAGGTCTAGGATGTGACGGTATTTTGGGGATAAGATGGAGACGGGGGGAATTTTCCAAATCTGAAACAAACTTGATTTGCGTACGGCATGCATCTACCTTCATGCTAAAATTTGTGGCTCTATCTCTTATAGTCTCGGAGATCGACGCGTTCATACAGACAGACAGACAGACAGACAGACGGACAAACGGACAGACGGACGAACGGACAGACGGACATGCCTATATTGACTCGGCTGTTCACGCCGGGCTCGAGCTGGAGTGCAAGGATGTTCGGACAAAGATATAAAATGTGACCTGAAAATACAAGTATGTAGACAATGGATTGGATTGGATATAAGCGAAAGTAATCGAAATTATATTACTGTTTAGGAGCGAGTTGAGAGCAAAGGGAGTGTCCGAAGCAGCTCCATCTAAATGGCGCCACTTTGACAGGGTACACAGCATTTTGAGCAACGTGAAATCGGTGAACTTTGGTGGAGAAGCACAGGTAGCATAGCTTGAATTTAAAAAAAACACTGCGAAAAAAAATATTTCATTGTTGCAGACGAACGGAATCGAAAGCGACGCGGAAGATTTTATATCATTTTCGGCTGGCATATCTTATCCACTCGGATCCCTCGCCATATGCTGCGACTGACGATGTCTTGCAATCATGCTCTGGAGCCCCAAAATCAAATGCGACAGGAAAGCGGGCATAGCAAACTCGCTCAACAAGCTTGCTGCCATCAACGTCACAGTCTTATAATAATCCGTCGTGCTCTGGAGGACAAAATTGACAAAAGAAGTTCCTAAAACGTTGAAATGACATCATTCGAGTCGGCTATGACCGATATCGCCAAAGGTCGACTCAATATCATGAAGCGCTTGACCAATGGTAGTACTGATTTCCAGGACAAGGTCCTGGAATACAATTATGCTTGCTAGCTTTATCGCATGAGCGGCTGCTAGGCAGTGTCCCGTTAGTTTGCCAATGAGCAGTCTACAGTATCTTCTTTGGAACTGTGGCAAATAGTGCGTGAGTTTTTTTCCCCTTGTTGCACATAATTTTAGAGATTCTGCATCCGCTGGTGTTTTCCGACCTTACCTCTGCTTCGTTCTCTGCTTTCTCCTTCATCTTGTTGTTTAGCGTCTGTATGGAGATAGGTATGTTTAGTGTTTCTTCTTGCCTAGTAGGACTCCGGCTTTTGCAAGACTGTCGGCCATCTCGATTCCATATATGCCCCGGTGGCTGGGAATCCACTGGATTTGCATCTTTCTAGAGATGCTGAGGGAATCTAGTGCTTCCCTGCTCGCCAGGTCATTTCTGGAGTTGATGGAGTGTCTCTGCATTGCCTTGATTGCCGCTTGGCTGTCCACGTAGATATTTACTTGATTGTATAGCGCGTTGACTTAGGCCAACTCCGCTGCTTTTCTTATTGCGAGGACTTCCGCCTGAACCATGATGCAGAAGTTTGGCAGTTTGTATGGGAGCATTATTTCCGGCTCCGCATAGTATACGCCGGCTCCCACTAATGTGCACATTAAGTTGATATTTGGGATAATGAAGTCCGTGCACTATTGATCTCTTTATTAACTATGCTGTAGCTTTATATTTTTAGCTTTGTAGCGCCATGGTGCCTGCCGCACAAAAACGTTGAGCAGTCTTTCGTGCCGGAAGGCGTGCTTGGATGTCCATTGGGTTGACACCTAAGATATTTTCTAATGCTTTGGTTGGATTGGACCTCAGCGCCCCCGTAATACAGACCAGTGCCTGTCGCTGGGTTCTCTCCATTAGCTTTAAGTACGTGGATTTTCTTCCATACCAGCAGGATTCGTAAAATGCTCAAATGATATTTTTCTGTCATGATAATTAACATCAATGAAAACAATTTTTATTTTCACTCGTGTAAATAACATTTTTTTTCACAAGAAAAAAATTATTTTTTTCATGAAACTAACACGAACATTTTTTACACGCATGATTCTATCACGCGTGTGAGAAATTTTAGCAGCCTCGTGTAAAAAAAAATGAGAGCAAAATATTTTTCACAAAATTTCTCACCCGGGTTAAAAATTTTTTTGAATATAATTTTCACTGCATTGGTGTTGGTGTGTATATGAGAGTCGGCTGTGTGTCGTACTCTCGTGCGCGGCTGCGGCTCGGTCAGGCACACTGAGCTGGTAAACGAGCTGGCACACCTGTGGCAAATGCATTTATACCTTTTTTAAAAGGGTAAGCTCGTACCTATTTTGATTCGCAGCCCATTGATGATTGGCAGGTCATTGCAAAAACAGCGGATCTCTAATTTTTATGACCCCATATATAAAAGGGACATTCACTCTCGCGCGACTCTATTGCCGATAAAGTAAAAAGTCGTAAACTGTGCCTAAAAATGGATATTAGCATAGGCCACAGCAAATTGCAGCTCCTGACAGCTCATTGATTGGTCAGAACGCAGCCGATCGCAATTTATATGGCCCTCAGGCACAGGTACTCGCGTCTTTAAATTTTCCACCCCCGTTGAAAAAAAATGTTATTTACACGTGTGAAAATAAAAATTTTTTACACACTGTATTTTTTCTTTGTGTTAATTTTTCACGTGTTAAAAATAATGTATGTTAATTTACGAACCCTGCATACCAGTATTCCGTTTAGCAGTATCGATCGTATAGCTGAAATGAAGAGCCAATGCATCAGACTGGGTGATAGGCCGCAAGTGCTACTCAGCATCTTCAGAGATGCATATAGTGCGTTGGTCGCCTTCTACACTCTTTCATCCACACTCGGTTTCCATGACGGCTTATTATCGATTACTGCTCCAAGGTATTTAACGTTATTCTTTGGCGTTAGTGATTTTTCATTCATCTTTGGTGGAGTCCATTGCGGTACCTTGTATTTCTTGGTAAAGAGAATGAGGTCCGTCTTCTCTGCATTCATACTAAGTCAGGCTTCTTTGGCCCATTTTTTAGTATCTCTTAAAGTGTAAAGTCCATGATCGATGTCGTCGGCATATGCGGCTATCTTGGGTGCTTTCCTGTGGAATTTCAATAGTAGTTCGTTAACCACAAGGTTCCATGCGACAGTACTCCGCCTTGAGTAGTGCCGCCGTGTGCCTCTTTCGTCATGGTTGTTGTACTCCACTCGGCTTGTTCTCTTCTGCAGCTTAGCAGGTTGTATATCCACGAGTTCAAAGCTTTGTATGAAGCAAAAAGAACAGGCATAAAATTATCATAGTATTATCACGGATAAAAGTAGCTGAAATAAAAAATGCAGGAAAGTTATCTTCGGCTCGGCCGAAGTTTGTATACCCTTGCAGCACGTTTTTTAACTTATTTGAATAACATATCCAATGAAAACAAACAAGTTTTTCTCAATAAGACTACTTTCTGACTACTTTTGTATGACAGCTATACTACATAGATATCCGATTTCGACCATAATTGTCAGAATCGTGGAGAAGCATAAAATACTAGTAAATACGGAGTTTGGAGACGTTTGCATAAAAAACAAAGTTTTTCTCACTAGAAATAGTTTTTTGACCGATCGTTCCTATGTCAGCTATATGTTAAAGTCATCCGATCCGGCCGGTTCCGACAAATGTGCAGCGTATGTGTACCAGAAAACTTCGTGCGAAGTTTGGTCGCGATATCTTGAAAACTGACGGAGGAGATAGCATAGAAACAGACGGACAGACGGACATGGTTATATCGTCTCAGCTCGTCATGCTGATCAAGAATATATACTTTATGTGGTCGGAAATGACTCCTTCTATGCGTTACAAACATCTGGACAATTTCAATATACCTTCTGCATAGGGTATAATAAACTTGTATAACTATAATATAATACTTACATATTTATATGCACCTAATTGTTTTATTTTGCTCATTCCTGTTAGCTTAAAAAAGTGGTAATAGCTTTAATTGTTCCTTATTCCTGTAATCTTAAAAAAGTGGTGATAGATCCTCTAACACTTTCAGCAGATTGATCAAAATCGCTTGCAGCATTGGTATGTTCAGGCTGAGGATGTTCATTTTGCAAATCCAGCCAATTTGCAAGAGCTGTACTTGTCTTACAGTTAATATAATTATGCAGAATGCAACAGCACATAATGATAAGTGGGCTTTTGTCATATCGGTTGTCCAATCCTTTTCGAACTCATTGGATACAATCCTTCAGCTGCCCGAAAGCATTCTCGACAACTCTTCTTCAATCTCTTCCCTTCTTCTGGAGCAGACATTGAAACGAATTGGGCTTCATTAGGCTTACTGTAAATCTGAATGCGCAGTCACCAAGAATAGCCAGCGGGTCATTTAACCCGGAAATTTCTTTTGCATTTTCTTGGAACAACCTGGTTGAGTCCACCATACGCTTCAAGGTGCTATTATTACCGATAATCTACTAGTGCCCACAAAATCATTGAATACCATACTTTGTAATTGTATTTGTCAATAGCTTCGGAACTCTTTGGATGAATTTCAATATGACTTTCATCTAAAAAAATAATTCCTTATAACTATCCGATATTCGGCTGAGGAGCCAAGCGTATACAAAGGAATTGCAATTCGCTTATCTAATGGAATAGACACCAGGAAATTCGTGTCCTGTTTTGCTAATCCTTGCAAGCAATTTACAAGAACGTTACAGTTGTCCATCACGACGAGGAAGCTTTCTTTAAAAAATTCGAATGTGTTTTCAGGCACATCTCGTACCCAAAACACTCCATATCACTTCTACAACGTAAGCTAGATTTAAATTAAAACAAATTCAATTAATAAGAGTAATATGAACGTATGTATTTCCATGCACTAGGTGATTTTCACTTTCTATTCTTCCGTTGGTACCCCATAATCAACGCATCGAAATGGTCCTCGCACTCTGGCAGGTGACATATGCACTCTTGATTTCTATGGCAAATCAGCAGCAACCCAGTTAAATCAATTTCAGTGAAATATTTAAGGCCAACTAATCTTTAAATTTGCAATTGCGAATCAAAACAAGCCAAACAGCTGATCTTTGTTTACTTAAGCTTAACTTTGACCATTCGCATGTAAACGTGAAAAACATTCGCCAGTGGAACAAGGAAAACTCACTTTTTCAAAATAGACTCTAGACTGTGCAACTGGAACAAGGGTATAAGAGAAATATTAAAGTGTCTTGGTAAAGTGGAGACTGGCAGGTACTACATGATGCTAAGGTCGACAAAAACGGGCAGCACGTGGTCCTTCAGATCAACAAGGAGGCCGAGGATTTTCTCTACCGAAGATTTGGGACGATGGCATGGGGATTAGGTAGCGTACACCTACGTCTTCAGAAACGCCAACCCGAGGACACTAATGAGCACACAAGGGTGGCCGGAGAGGTGTAGAAAGACCTCGGTATCAACACCATGGTCGAAAAAACCAGCAGCCTCGGCGTTAAGGGGGCAATACAATCTGCGGAGGTAGACGAGAATGGCGACATAACCTTGCAGACTGACCCATCGGAGAATACCAACACCAGTCATGCAGTTAAAGGTCCTCCAGGTCAACTTGCATAAGAGCAAGATTGCTTCGGCGTAGATACTTTTAACCTTGGAGGAAGGGCCCGCAGTTGTGGCTTTAGTTAAGCAACCTTGGAAACTATAACACCTTCTACCCCAACGCAGCAAGGACGGCCATTCTGGTCAGAAAAGGCATCTATGCTTATCTAATGACTTATTACAGCACGAACAACCTCACTGTTGTAGCCATGGATGGTGGCAGGGACGAGCCAATTCTGATGGCGTCCTGCTACATGGCGCTTGAGCGAGAAGCACCACCGGCTGAACTCGTAAGATTGACGTCCGACGCGTCTGAGGTAAGCAACAAGAAGCAACCCGTCATCATCGGAACGGATACCAACTCACACAATACTGAGTGGGGCAGCCCGGACATCAGCGACAGAGGTGAGTCTCTCTTAAGTACAAGCCGTTAAACGTTGGAGACGTACCCACATGGTTAGGTTAGGTTGAGATGATAGGAGCGGTGATGCTCCTTCACTTAGACCAAAAATAGGTCCATTGTGATACCATGTAACCCCTAATTTTACTTTTAGACAGTAAAGGGAGGGTCATCTCTTCTAAAGCACTTTGAAAGTAGCACAAATTTAAGTAATAAAGTAATCTCTGTTCAGAGACTGCTGAAATTTCAGGTAGGAAGTGCTGACCTAAGATTGCGAATTGTCTCCTACTGAGCGCTGGACAGTGACATAGGAGATGCTGGACGCTTTCTTCTTCATCAACTGAACAACAGGTTCTGCAGTAGTCATTGTGGCTGATGCCAAGTCTAGCGGCATGCCAGCCTATAAGGCAGTGTCCTGTGAGAATTCCTACGAGTAGGAAGACATTCTATCTACCAAGACGCAGTAGTGTTAAAGTTCTTTTAAAATTGGGAGTGGGCCACGTGAGCCTAGAGATTTCACAAGAGTTAATTGATCTCCAGCGGTTCGTGGCCATTTTGAGGGTAGATTCCCTTATTTTTGGTTTACAAGACGCAATGGGCACCCCAATCGTGCTCTTATCCGGTAGGAGCTGGGCTGTAGTGCCAAGTCTAGCGAGTTGGTCGGCTGTCTCATTGCCCTCAATGTTGCGGTGTCCAGGCACCCATACGAGATGTATTTTAAAGTGCTGAGCCATCTCTTTTAGAGATTTGCGGCACTCAATAAGTGTTTTTGCATTGTTAGTGTTTCCGTCAAGGGCCTTCAAAGCAGGTTGACTGTCTGAGAAAATAAAAACATTTCCTTTCTTGACCACGAGTTCTTTCAGATGGTTAGAAGCCTCCTGGATCGCTACAACCTATGCCTGATAGACGCTAAAATGGTCTGGAAGGCGAAAGGGCATACTTATACCTAGATCTGGACTGAATACTCCGCCTCCCACCTGACTTTCCAATTCAGAGCCATCCGTGTAGATGTTGATGACGTTTGGTATGTCATGGGGGAGCGAGTTCCAGTCCGAACGAATTGGTATTATGACTTCATACATAGTTTCAAAGGCTAAAGTGGGTATGCAATAATCAATATTTATTGGAGTCGCCACTCGACTGCTTAATATTGCCGAGTGGCCAAAGGAACCTACACTAAAGGTTGCTGTTTCTCTAAGCCTAATAACAGTATTACAAGCTATTTCTCTGGCTTCAAGATCTAGGGGGATTAGATGGAGCATAATGTTAAGGGCTTCTGCAGGAGTACTTCGCAAAGCGAAGCCAATGAATAATTTGGGGGGAAAAGCCCCACGTACGGCTACCACGTACTGGTGAAAAGCACAAGTTCCGTCTTTGTTGGGTTGACCCCAAGGCCACACCCAGCTGTCCACTCTGAGAGTGTCGCTAACGCATCCTGCATTAAGCTACATAAGGTTTGGGGAAATTTGCCCCTGCTTAATATAATATGACGACATCGTCCGCATACGCAATCACAGTATGTCCTCGCTCTTCCATGAGTCGTAACAGCTCGTTTACCGTTAAAACCCATAGAAGCGGCGAAAGGACACCTCCCTGAGGAGTGCCCCTATTCACATATCTTCGAGCGCAGGCGTTCCCCAATTGTGAGTTAACTGCTCTACTGGTAAGTAAGAGTCGAGTAAACTATACTAGTGGTCCCTGTACTTTCAGATCTGTCAAGACAGATGTGATTGCGCTAGGAAGGACATTGTTAAATGCTCCTTTGATGTCTAGAAATGCTGCCAGTGCGTACTTTAGTCTCTAGTGATTGCTCTACCTTTCAGACCAGGGAATAAAGTTCTGTTTCAATAGATTTGCCTTTACTGAATGCATGCTGAGCAGGATATAGAAAGGATGGACTTATAGTTTCTCTTAAATATACGTCTAACAATGGTAGCTTTCAGCAGGTAAGTCCGATTTACGATTAATGATTTTTTATTTGCGATTGCTAATGATTCTCTGATGAATGTCACTGATTGCTAAGTTAGTCTTTTTTCTGGCTTTAATACATTTCGTCGACTCATTTAATGTAAAATTTTTAAGGGTTTTTAACGCTGTCAGGTAGTTAGTTAATTTTTAGTTTTGGGGTAAACAGTTGGACGAGCAATCAATAAACTGTCACCAATAATAGATTTTGTATGATTCCATCTCAGCAAATATGATTGTCATATTTACCAATCGCAATCGGCAATCATTGTATTCAGCAGGTAAAATCGGTCATCATAAATCAGTAATCGTAAATCGGATTTGTCTGCTGAAAACGCCCAATCCTTCCACCGTTTTGAGGAGGAAAGATGATAAGCTGATTGGTCGGAAGTCGTTGGGTCTGACATGAGAGGCCTTACCTGCTTTCGGGATGAAGACCACTTTTATCTCTTTCCACTGAGTGGGGATGTAGTTAATATGTAGGCAGCTCACAAAAATTGTTTGTAACCAGCCCATAATGTATTGCAGAGAGTTCTGTAGCTGAGCGAGAAAGATTTTTTCTGGTCCAGGAGATTTATATGGCTTAAAAGATTTAACGGCCCATGTTATTCGTTCTTCCGTAACTATTTTATTTATGTGGCTAACCGGGTCACTTCTGGTCCTTACTCAGATTTCTTCAGAATGTGAGCATCCGGGAAAATGTGTATCTAATATAAGCTTCAGGGAATCAAGACTGGATTCAGCCCAGGTTCCGTCAGCGTTTTGTAGATGACCTAGGGGGGTAGGCGATCCCGCCAGAATTTTACGGAGTCTGGATGACTCGGATGTTGATTCAATGCCACTACAGAATTTTGCCCACGATAATCGTTTGGCTTTCCGCAATGGTTTTTTGTAGACACTCAGTCGGGATTTGTACATTTCCCAAGCAGTGTCCTCATTCGTGTTTTTAGCCGAATTGAATTCCCTCCTGCATTCTTTCCTTAAAGTATCAGAGTATATGATCTTGGGACCACCAAGGAGGTTTCCGGTTCTCTTTAAATTTTCTATAAGGGCACGATTTGTCTAGTGCCCTTGAACATATCGATGTGGAATCATCAACTATCGCGTCTAATTGCTCGCCGGTCTCTGGTATTAATGTGGAATAATATTTAGCTCTTTTTTTATGAGTCTATTATATTGTTTCCAATTAGTTTTCTTTAAATGTTGCACCCTGTTGGGTTCAGGGCATAGTTCTGAAAGCTTTAGTTCTAAATATCTGTGATCTGAAAAGGAGTGTTCTGATAATACCCTCCAAGATGTTAGAAATTCTTCGAGAAACTCAGAAATAAGGGTGATATCTAGTACCTCCCTTCGAGTTTTGGGGATAAGCGTTGGCTCAGTACCGCGGTTGTAGACACCTGAATTGGTGCTTAAAATATAATCTAGGATTATTGATGTCAGTACTGGACCATTGTGTGTGGTGAGCGTTAGAATCGTCCCCCATTACGAGTTTCGTTTTGAGTTGTCGGCTGTTATGCACAACATCCTGGAAAATACGAGATGGAACTGGCCCTGAGGTATCATGAGCCAGATAAAAGGACGCCAGCCTGTAGATATGTTTTCCCAATTCAAGGCTGACTACTTTGATGTCTCCATCACTGAATTGGGAAAGTAGAAGAGTACTAAGATGTTTTTTGGTCAGTATGCATGTACGAGGTTTACTCAACCCTTTATTGTAAAATATTTTATAATTTGGCGTTTGTAAGCCACCGATTTTTTGCCTCGATATCCATGGCTCTTGTACTAGGACTGCATCTGCCTCGCCTGTTGCAAGTCGAAGCAGATGAGCAGCGGAAGCAGCATTACTGTGGTGCCGATTTATCTGTAGAATCTGCAACATCTTCTTGGGATAACGCCGCCGTCAAAGTAACATCGGCCTCTGCATCTAAATCTTTATGCAGCTCCTGCTCTGAGCAAAGCCGTCCCAGGCTCTTACCGTAATCGGACCTCGAGGAGATGTATCCTCCCGATTCTTCTGAGAGAGGAGTATCTTCCGTCTCCATTTCATCCTCGCTAGGCTCTTCTGCCTCCACACTAGCGGCCAGGGTAGCCAGCGCCGTAGTGTCCCTTCTTGTAGACGACCATGCGGACTTTTTTGAAGGCATAGTTGAGCAGGCCTTTGTTTTTGGACAGATAATCAACCGAATCATTGTTAATCTGGAAAATTACCTGAATATTGCCGCCGGAAGACTCTTCCACCCGAATAATCTTCCAGCTCTCTGTTGAGGCTTTTCGGTTGAACCATGTCATCATCTCCAGAATCTCAGCTGGTTTGCTGGGTTTCCTGGGGAACCAGACTCTTGACCTTGGACACGAGGGTATGTCCTTTGCATCCACAGCATTGAGCTTAGCGCCAGGATATACCTCGCCAACCTTCGAGATCGCAGCCTTGTACAGTTCTGCCGATCTGTCATCCTCACACGCGATCAGTTTCACGTGGCGCTGAAACCAACCTGCGTTTGTGCATGTACGTGGTGGTCCTGGATTTTCCCTCCGTACCTCCAATGACAAACTCCCCAATTCAACCTCTATCCACCTCCATTGATTTCGAGGAATCTTGCCGTACCCACATTTGCGGGACCAACCTCGGCCAACGTCCTAGACTTAACAATGACCTTAGGGAACAGTACTCAGGCGTCGGAATGGAGAGTTCTCTGTTATACCCTGCTTCTCCGACCAAAAGTACATTCAGTTTCAGATCGAACTCGAATACTGCCAAACTAGAAACGTCTATACAGACAGTGGAATCAAAATTGACGACGCAAAACGATCGAAGCAAGGTTGCGCCAAAGCAACAACAAAAATCTCTGTTGAAAGTTTGTGTATGTTTTTGTTTGAACTATTTGTTCTATTTGCGGTTAAGGAAATCACAGGGTTAAGTTAAGAAAGCTATCAAAAATTACACCCCCTAGCCGACGAGACATAGTCGGATTCTAAAGCGTGCCAGTCGCTTCAAAAGCCGAAGTAAACCTTCGCTCAGATAACCTCTGTAGTCCCATGTTTTTCAAGAAGTGTATCTTCGGTTTTTTAAACATTGCAGTAACTGGCTTCAAGGCTCGAAGAAGCAACTTAGCAGGAACTACCAAAACCGTCTAAACAAAAAAGTTTTCAATGTACGTAAATTTTTTTTCTAAAAGCTTGTTCAATAATATTTTCCGGGGAATTTATTTTACGTCTCTAGCTACTCTGGAGCACGAGATATTGCCATTTAAAACAAGTAAGGGCGCTGCAGTCGAGTTTCCCGACCACAAAATACCCTGTTCATTTGTTTTCATTTAATTGTTTTTGAATTTAACAAAATTATCCCAAATGTAGGCAACACTTTTTTCTAGTCCTGACCAACAAGTGGGGGGGTGCTCTTATCAGCTCAACTGTTTCGCTTATAACTCCGGTGTTTTTTGTCCGATCTGATTGTACTTTTCAGAATAGATAGATATTGGGCCTAGCTTGATGTATACTAAACCACGAGGCTCTAACTTGTGGATCTGACGGCTATTCAGGTCTAGGATTTCTAGAGGAGGTCTAGGTTTTTTGGGGATAAAAGGGGGACAGGGTGGAATTTTCAAATCTGAAACAAACTTGATCTGCATACAGCATAAATCTACCTTCGTGCAAAAATTTGTGGCTCTATCTCTTATAGTCTCTGAGATCGACGCGTTCATACAGACAGACGGACGGACGGACAGACGGACATGGCTATATCGACTCGGCTGTTCATGCTGATCAAGAATATATATACTTTATGAGGTCGGAAAATTTTCCTTCTCCCTGTTACATACATTCGCACAACTTCATGATCCCCCTTTTCCCATTTTCAATGGGAACAAGGTATAAAAACCATTATGAAAGCCGATTTTATACGATATCTTAGAGACATTGCATAATAGAAACCCAAGACTGGGCCAGAGCAGTCTGATTTAATGTAACATATTGAATTCAAAAGGAAATTTCAAAATTACCGTAATGGGGCCGCTTCGCTTTCTTTATTGGTCCTTTGGCTCTTTTTATACCCTTGCAGAGGGTATATTGAAAATGTCCAGATGTTTGTAGCGCATTGAAGGAATTATTTCCGACCACATAAAGTACATATATTCTTGATCAACAGGACGCGCTGAGTCGATATAGCCATTTCCGTCTGTCCGACTCTTACAATGCTATCTCCTCCGTCAGTTTTAAAGCTATCGCCACCAGACTTTGCGCGAAGTCTTCTGGTATAAATACGCTGCACATTTGTCGGAATCGGCCGGTTCGGATGACTATTACATATAGCTGCCATAGAAACGATCGGTCGAAAAACTAGTTCTAGTGAGGAAAAGCTTTTTGTTTTTAATGCAAACGTCTCCAAGCTTCGTATTTACTAGTTTTTAATGCTTCTCCAAGATTCTGCAAAATTTGGTCGAAATTGGACATCTGTATAGTATAGCTGTCATACAAAACTAGAGTTAGAAAACCTTGTTTGTTTTCAGTGGATATGTCCTTCAAATAAGTTAAAAAACGTGCTGCAAGGGTAAGCAAACTTCGGCCGAGCCGAAGTTAACTTTCCTCTATTTTTATACTCTGTACCGTAGGTACACAGAGTATTATAAGTTTGTGCAAAAGTATGTAACAGCCAGAAGGAAGCATCTCCGACCCCATAAAGTATATATATTCCTTGATCAGCATCAACAGCCGAGTCATGTCCGTCATGTCCGTCTGTCCGTCTGTCTGTCCTTATGAACGCACAGATCTCAGAGATGGCAAGAGCTAGAGGTTTGACATGTATGGGACATATGCTTCTTATGTCTGCAGGCAGATCAAGTTTATTTTCAATTTTGGCCACGCCCCCTGCCGCCCAGCAATTTAGCAGAATCTTCATATCTCCCACAGTTTTAAAGATAAATGGTTCGTTTTTTTTGGACATATTTAGTAATAAGGATAACTTATCGATCAGCCAAAGGAATGTTGAAGTCATGATCAAAAGACTGTTCGCTGCTGCAGCGACGTAGCAGCACTGCGGTCAGCTGCTACTGCAGCATCAAAATTTATGCTGAGCGTATAGTATCGTTGCACAGTGGCCGGATTAGCGAATTTGGCGTTGCAAAAATCTATTTTTGACGGTCGATTTTTTTTGAGCAGATTCATTTTATTCAATAAAGGTAACCCCAGATGTTCCGAAAAACTTTGGATTATAGAATTTGGTCAATTGGTTTGGTTTTCCAAAGTGGAAATTTTTTTATTTTTTTTGGTTTCAACTGTGAACCTGTTAAATCCAAACGGTAAAAAAAATTTGAAATTGGTTGATTGTTTTGAATAGAAGCATAAATTCTTTATGTAAATACATTAAACAACTTTATTATATCTAAGTTGATATTTTACGTAAACACTATTTTTGGTTTAGTTTTAGAGTGTTGACGGACCCGGAAACATCAACTTCATCCGATTTCAGTTGTTTCGGAGCATACGTATTATGTATTAGTCTATTTATTAACGTATGGTAAAAGAATCAGATGCCACAACCTGCCGCCTTAGATGTTACATTGATATTTGCGATTTCATTTATAGGTAAATAATATTTGGGAAAAACAAGAACAAACGAAGAAGAAGAAGAACGTTGCAGGCAAAATTGTATAGCGTATTTAATGATTTACTGAGATAGGTAACACATAATATAGATAGTTACAATCGTCTTTTCTGATTTTGCGCTTTACAACTACCCTCTAGTGACCCTTTCAACAGGTACTAGCTATGTTTCAAGTTGCTCATTGTCTTTTGATGGTGTTGTGAATTGTTACCTTATATTGCGTAACCCTTTCAAAAGGATTTAGTTTTTTTTCGGACCATGACTACTTTACCTGTTGCTACCTGTGTTCCTTGTGTACATACTTTTAAAGGGCTTCCTCCAGTAAACGCAGATTATTCAGATTTGAACAGTCGAGCGAAAATGTACGCACACATGGTGAAACTTGTTTTATCGACAACAGACAACAGCAAATTATTTGAGATCTTCAAAACCGCGGAATCACAAAAACCGAACTTAATTATACAAATAATGGTTTGAAGGATGGGGAAATCATTACAGCGGAAATACAAAACATTATCTACAGACTACAATCTAAATGGAAATCAGCAATTCGGACTGATTCGACATCACGAAAATACAGACCTTTTCAACATGTTGTCGGCCTCCTCTGATCCTCGTATCTCATCTCTCAGACACATCAGGACACTCGCGGTTAGTTAATTACTAACGAATATTCCCCAGAAATATTAAGACTATGAAGCACTAACGATTTGAATACCTAAACTGACAACATTTTACAAGAAAATTAACCATTCCCAAGTTAGAACTAATTTTGTATGAAAATATATTTTTTTAGTAAGTACAAATAAATTTTTTATTTATTTTTTTTTTAATTTTTAAAATTATTAAAACTTAATTTTTAATAAATCAATTTTAAAAAATTAAAATACGTAGACTTTTTCATACAATTTGTTCAGAGTATTAAATTATCAACTTTGGCAGCCGATCCTGATCCTCTTCTTTAATTTTTACATGAAAATTTTCTAATCTAGCGCAAAACAAAACGTATGACTGAGCCTCGAACCTAAAATTCGCTCCTGAGCCCGCTCCGTGGACCCGAATACAAAAAGTTTCGCTGTTCGAACCCTGGAGTGAACCACTCCCAACTTAAAGAAGTTGGCAACCGTGGTCAGAACTTATCACAAGCCGTTACTAAGTGTATTTGGCTAAGCGAAAGGCTTGGCAAGAGTACACAGAAAAAAAACCAATCCTAATGAGGATTGAAAACAGGGTAGTCCCGGAGCAAGCTTCACGTAATCCTGTTTTTTGGGATTAAAAAAAAAGGTGGGAGTGAAATTAATAATTTTTCGGCTTGGCTCAAGAATATCCGGGATGACCCTGATTTCAATCCCGTTTCGGATTGATTTCTTTTTTGAGTGTAGAAGAAAGGGCACTGATGTTCGTAGGGTTTAGTTAGAGGGTTTAATATGTAAGGTATAATGTTTAACATAGTCCCAGAAACATGTTCAAAAGTCAAGGAGTGCAGCAATGTAAATGTTAAAAAAATGCATAGAGCTAGATTTAAAAATAGAAGCAAATCAAATGCAAAACCTTATGTTATCAAAGGTACTTCAAACTATCGAGAATGGCTTAGGCAATCAGTTAAAAGGATATGAGCTTAAATCAAACAAAAATACAGAAGAAGACTTATCCGTGGACTAAAGTGCAGTATGTCTATGTAGCCAATATACATAAAGTAACCAAGTAGCCACTCATGTGAGAGTGAGAGGAGGAGTGAGTACGGTCCAAATAGTTTAATGTTTGAAGATTATTTCATGCAAATGTTGACCGTGACTGCGCCTCAAATGGTCCATCCGCTTACTCCAATTTTGGCACTAATAAATGCTTCAATGTTGTCTTCCAATGCGTCAATTGAAGCGGGCTTGTCTGTATAGACATGAGCTTTAACATAGCCCCACAAAAAATAGTCTAAAGGCGTTAAATCGCTCGATCTAGGCGGCCAATTGACCGGTCCCGAACGTGAAATAAAATGTTCACCGAACTCGCCTCTCAATAAGTCCATTGTTGCGCGTGCTGTGTGGCATGTGACACCGTCTTGTTGAAACCACATGTCATGCAAGTCAAGCTCTTACATTTTGGGCAAAAAAAAAGTTAGATATCATCTCACGGTAGCGCTCACCATTCACACTTACGTTACGATTCGCATCATTTTTGAAGAAGTATGGTCCAATGATACCACCAGCCCATAAACCGCACCAAACTGTGAAATTTTCTGGATGCATTGGTAGCTCTTGCAATGCTTCTGGCTGATATGTAAATTTGGTGCGAAATTTAGTCACAATAGCCAGAATAGCCGCTTCAGTGGGTGGCGGGAGGGGGCGTGGGCAAAATTTAAAACAAACTTGATCTGCGTACAGATCAGTGCTAGTATACATTGTAAATTTGGTGGCTCTAGCTCTTTTAGTCTCTGAGATCTAGGTGTTCTTACAGACAGACGGACATGGCTATATCGACTCGACTATTGATGCTGATCACGAATATACTTATATCCTTTATGGGGTCGGAGATGCTTCCTTCTGCCTGTTACATACATTTGCACGACTTTAGTATGCCCTTTTTTTATCAGCGATTGTTTTCATATCACGCGATGTCAGGGGTTACTAATTGTCCCTAAAGCTAGGTACGGAGACACTGAGATTTTTCTCGCAGCGTGAATTGTTTCATAATTTTCAATGCGGCCTCTGAGACTGTAGTGTGACCAGAAAAACACCAAAATGTCACTGAATCTGAAACGGTCAGCCTGCACTGGTCAGCTGTTGTTTGTTTATAAAAAAAACGCGCTCTTAAGATAAGTTAATCTTTTTGTAAAAATATAAACTGGAAGACACTTTAATGAATGGAGAGGCTTTGGGGAATGCCACGCTTGTTTTTATGGGGTCAATTTGAATGGCGCTGGAGGAGGAGGAGCATTTATGGAGAGTCTAAATTGCATCGAAATGCTTTTTGCTAGTCAAATTCCATCAAATTAGTTGCGATTTAACCGCTTCGAATAGAGCCACTTGTTCGTCCTCCGTAGAGTTCTCCAAATGACTTTTATATTGTTTTTATACCCTGTTTCCATTGAAAATGGGAAAAGGGGGATCATGAAGTTGTGCGAATGTATGTAACAGGGGGAAGGAAAATTTTCCGACCCCATAAAGTATATATATTCTTGATCAGCATGAACAGCCGAGTCGATATAGCCATGTCCGTCTGTCCGTCTGTCTGTCTGTATGAACGCGTCGATCTCAGAGACTATAAGAGATAGAGCCACAAATTTTTGCACGAAGGTAGATTTATGCTGTACGCAGATCAAGTTTGTTTCAGATTTGAAAAATTCCACCCCTTCCCCCTTTTATCCCCAAAAAACCTAGACCTCCTCTAGAAATCATAGACCTAAATAGCCGTCAGATCCACAAGTTAGAGCCTCGTGGTTTAGTATACATCAAGCTAGGCCCAATATCTATCTATTCTGAAAAGTACAATCAGATCGGACAAAAAACACCGGAGTTATAAGCGAAACAGTTGAGCTGATAAGAGCACCCCCACCCCCCAGTTTATGGTCAGGACTAGAAAAAAGTGTTGCCTACATTTAGGTTCAAAATAACAAAATAAATGAAAACAAATGAACAGGGTATTTTGTGGTCGGGAAACTCGACTGCAGCGCCCTTAATTGTTTTTTTGTGTTTTTGTGCTTCCAATTTTTAAACTCTGCACCGTAGGTACACAGTATTATAAGTTTGTGCAAAAGTATGTAACATCAAGAAGGAAGCATCTCCGACCCTATAAAGTATATATATTCTTGATCAGCATCAACAGCCGAGTCATGTCCGTCATGTCCGTCTGTCTGTCCGTATGAACGCACAGATCTCAGAGATGGCAATAGATAGAGGTTTAACATGTATGGGACATATGCTTCTTATGTCTGCAGGCAGATCAAGTTTATTTTCAATTTTGGCCACGCCCCCTGCCGCCCCCGCAATTTAGCAAAAACGTCATATCTCCTACAGTTTTAAAGATAGGTGGGTTGTTCCTTCTAGATATATTTAGTAATAAGGATAACTTATCGATCATGGTGAAGAATGGTGAATATTGGATGAATGGTTTTCGAGTTATGATCAAAAGACTGTTCGCTGCTGCAGCCCAGAAGCAGCGCTGCTTTCAGCTGCTACTGCAGCATCAAAATGTATGCTGAGCGTATAATTTTGTTGGTACAGAGTATGCTATAGTCGGGCTTGACCGACTTTCTTTCTTGTTTTCTTGTAGGTACCTCTTGACAATTATCAAACGTGTTTGAAAATTTCACTGACCACCTGCGAGAATTTATTAGCTGTTTGTCCAAAAAACGAATTGGCAGGCCATGCTCATTCTCAGAGCAAATTTGTGGTGTCTCCGTACTCGCTCTGAGAATGTGCGCTGAGAATTTTGTGCAGCGCATTCTCTGAGCTATGTAATTAGATGGGCTCCGAGAAAATTCTCAGCGTCTCCGTACCTAGCTTATCCATGGAATATTGAAATTTCTGTTTGGATGAGGATACACGTCGATTTTCCTGGACCCATTCAATGTCAGTATCTGTTCCCTGTTTTTCAGTCTTATTTCAAGCGGTCTGAAGTGTTCGGAACAAAACAAATCACATCTCAATTGACAATCGCAAAGTTAAGAGAATTGTTCTGAACACTATATTAGTTGACAAGAGTTTATGTGAATGAACGGCAATCACCGTTCTCTGTCGACATCAAGAAATCCATTTATGCAGTTAAGGAAAATCCAAACATTTTTTAACGTTCTAAAGAAGTCCGTATATGCGACTCTTAACAGTTTCCCCAATAAAAATTTAGAAACTTGTTACGTGAAATGAAAAAGAAAATTTGGACAGAAGTTTCCTTAAGTGGTGAAAGTGCTTACTCATACGGAGTTTTGAAAAATTCCACCCGGAAAAGAGTCGGGAAAGTTTGTATTGGGAAAATTTTATTTTTCATCCAATTGGCTTCAAAAGCGGGTTGTAAGCAAAGTAAGCGAAATAATTAGACACGTGTTTTCCCGATTTCGGAAAATCCACCCACAAAGAAAATTCCCGTAAAATTAAAGATGCATTGGCTCATTTTTTTTACCCGCTAGACTTGAAAATCGGGTTTTAAAGAAAGTAAGTGAAATAAAATTAGATGTAATTCTCAGATGCTGAAAAATTCGACAGTAGGGTCGCAAAAGCGTCAGATAAGTTTGTGTACGGAAAATGTTATTTTTCATCCGACTTGGAAACATGTTTTCCCGATATCGGAAAACCATACCGAAAGGAAATTTCCCGGAAAATTCGAAATTAAAAATTTATTTTTCACAAGATTGACTTGAAATTTGGTTTGTAAGGAAAGTAAGTGAAATAAATTGAGATGTAATTTTTCGATGTTGAAAAATTTGACCGTGGGACCGGGCAATTCCTGAAAAAAGCGTCAGAAAAGTTTGTATGGGGAAAGTTTGACTTTTCATCCGATTGACTTGACTCTCGGTTTGTTAGGAAAGTAGGTGAAATAAAATGAGATGTGATTTTCCAATGTTGGAAAATTCAACCATTGGGTCGAAAACTTCCCGGAAATTTCTGCATGCAAATTAATATTGTTCTTCTATTTGACTTGAAACTAGGTTTGTACCGGAAGTAAAAATCATTAATTGAGACGTTATTTTCCCGATGTTGCAAGAATCGATAGTAGGGTCGGAAAACACTCGGAACATTCTGCATGGAAAAAAAATATTTTTCATCCGACTGGGTTGAAATCATCTTCCGATGTTGGAAAAGTCATCCGTAGGGTTGGAAGAATCCTGAAAAAGCGTCAGAAAAGTTTGTATGGGAAAATGTTATTTTTCTTCCGATTGACTTGAAACTCGGTTTGTATGCAAAGTATGCAAAATAAATGGACACGCGTTTTCCCGAATTCGGAAAATCCGCCCACAAGGAATAATCCTGGAAAATTCTGCATGCAAATAATTAGTGATTCATACCGAAACAATTTTCGGTTCCTTGACAGGTACTGGTGCGAACCGAAATGAATGTTTCGGTAAAAGGTTCTATTTCGTATTCGATACGGTACCCGGTTTCCTATTTCGGTATACAGGTACTAACCGGTATAAGTAAAGATTTTTTAAATATTGTAAAAAGTAAATGCTGAGATAAGTCCGATTCATTTAATTCATTTGTAATTTAAAGAAACAATGTTTAACATAAAAGTTTCAGTCGATTGACATTTAAAGTAAAATAAAAACATGAAAAAACCCAAGGGGCCTGAATCCCCTTTTGACGGGCCTGTATTCATATGTATGTAAGATGGCAGAGCTCAGCAGGACTGCCAACCCATCCCAGTTGATGCAGCGCTGGCAGAGCGAACGAACGTCAGTCGTCTGCTGTCTGTTGTAGTGATCAGTCATCTGCTGTCTCTTGAGAAGTCGTGTGCTGGCCTTTCAAGTCGTCGGTTGTCTGCAGCTCGTCCGCGCTATTCAATATTGATTAAATTTAAGCTAATCCATTTACTATTCACCTGTCGTACATGAACCATATACTACATTTCCTTTTAATAAACTTGGATCACATCCGATCCTTACATGTATGTATGCACAATGTGCATTGCACATACATATTTTAGATTCTGGCCAATGTACGAACATGTCAATTTACGAACATACGTTAAGCGCCTTTTAGAATCTGTGAGATTTTCGTGCAAGTCATTTTACAGAGGGTTCTTGAATTTTACGCCTTCTATGAAAGGTGGAAAGAAAATCTTACATCATGTAAAGGACGACTTATGACTCCGTCTTTGCGTTACAGACATCTGACCAAAATAACAATGCGCTCTGAAAAGGTAAAAAAAAAACCGACACAGTACCGGTACCAACGTTTCGGTTTCGATCCAGGTCTATCGGTTCCAATAATAACGGTAAACGGTATTCGGTTCTGAAATAAAATATGTCTCGGTTCCGGTACGTGATTTGAAACGGTTTATTTCGGTTAACGGTTCCAGTTCCGGTATTAACCCCTGCAATAACGATTACGAATACGATAGCGTAATACAACTTTTTTTCCCAAACACGTCAACGCTCAAACTCCTACCATCTCTGAGATCTGGGATCTCCGCGGTCATACGTCACATCTCCCACTGTTTTTAAGATAGATGGTTCGTACTTTCTAGACATATTTACTAATCAAGATAACTTAACGATCCGCCAAAGGAATAGTGAAGATCGGATGAACGGTTGTCGAGTTAAGATCAAAAGACTGTTCGTTGCTGCAGTGCAGTAGCAGAGCTGCTTTCAGCTGCTACTGCAGCATAAAAATTTATGTTGAGCGTATAATTTCGTTGGTACCGAGTATGTAATCGTCCGGCTTGACTGACTTTCTGCTTGTTTCTTAGCAACTTTAAGCCCTGTTTGAATACTGGCGCCAACATCTTGCAATTTGGTAAGTGAAAGAACAGCCAAGTCTGTTTTCATTTTGTTTTTGTCACCCAATCAGTGCTGATCCATCCATGCATTTACCATCCGTGCATGTATGCGTATTTCTCGGATACGTGTGTGAGGAGTAACACCTAACAAGCCGGTGACTACGGAGTAAATACGGCGAATTTGCGAAAGCTGCCTCTCGGAGTGGTGGGAAAGAGCGAGAGGGCGGTCGTTGGAGAGCAAGGGCTGAGGCCGGAGATGCAAAAGCCCTGCTTCAACTTAACAGCAAGCTGGAAAACGGCAGCGAGCTGTGATTGAAGGAGAGGCGCAAGGCTAACGGGATCGAGGCCCCGGCCGTTGTACCGGCAGCGCAAGGCCTCGATGCAGTAGCAGCAGCAGCAAAGGGCCCAAGTCCAGCAACAGCAGCAGAGACAGAGGCAGCGAGACAGGCCCCGCTTGAGGCTTGAAACGGGGCCTAATTGGAGCTGCAGAACGGGGCCTCCGCGACAAGTATAAAAGGAGCGACTGCCCCGAGGACGGGACTGTTAGTGATTTACCAGTGCGCGGAGCGGACGATGTAGTTGTGAACCTAAATGCGAGCAAGAGAACGGTGAACCGTGAAGGCATAGCGACCGGAATGATGGGGTGGGTATACTTCAAGGTGGACAGTGGGTGAATAAAAATTACAGCCCAGAAGCTGCTACACCCACCTATGAACAAAAATCATCCACAGTTTTTAAAATAAGGGAGGGAACAGCCAGGCTGTTTTTTGTTATCAGTTTAAATGGGCATAAGTATGAATGAGGAATAAATAAGGGGTCTACTTGTATACAGCCACAACCGATCTTTTAAACGGACATCCTCCAATACCTACTATCATACAAATATAGTGCTCTTATCAGCTCAACTGTTTCGCCTATAACTCCGGTGTTTTTTGTCCGATCTGATTGAACTTTTCAGAATAGATAGATATTGGGCCTAGCTTGATGTATACTAAACCACGAGGCTCTCACTTGTGGATCTGACGGCTATTTAGGTCTAGGATTTCTAGAGGAGCTCTAGGTTTTTTGGGGATAAAAGGGGGACGGGGTGGAATTTTTCAAATCTGAAACAAACTTGATCTGCGTACAGCAAAAATCTGTCAAAAATCTGTGGCTCTATCTCTTATAGTCTCTGAGATCGACGCGTTCATACAGACAGACAGACGGACAGACCGACGGACGGACGGACAGACGGACATGGCTATATCGCCTAGGCTGTTCATGCTGATTAAGAATATATGTACTTTATGGGGTCGGAAAATTTTCCTTCTCCCTGTTACATACATTCGCACAACTTCATGATCCCCCTTTTCCCCATTTTCAATGGGAACAGGGTATAAAAACAGATGTAAGAGTTGGGACTGAACTGAAAATGTGGGAACGCTTTTCTAAACACTTTGACAAGATATTAGAGTATTATGCAGAAGACTTCGGAGCTTGTGTGCGACAAGTGTACCAAGTTGAGTAAAAATCGTTGGGATAATGTGCAAGAAATATATTTTTAAGCCAAACCCTTTCTAAATTTCTGTAACTTAATCAGTTGCATTAGCAAAGCAAACAAAATAAGAACGGTCAAAAAATTGCATAGTACTTTAATATAGCTGTTTAAAATTTCGTTTTTATTTGAACGGCAATTTATAAACATTTTACAAGCGTTTCATATAGAAGTGGAACCAGAACAGCTTGAACCATAATTGTGAACTCGATTCATAAAACAAAGATCCAGTCGAATAAGTATACAAAAACTGCCCCTCTTATCAGCACCAAATCTAAGTATGTGATAACCATCAATAAGAAACTCACTCTCCTAAATTTTTAGTCTGATAATCGCTACTGGAGTGGAGTTATGAGGGCGGAAAGTTAAATCAAAAAACTGTTTTATCTCAAGAACGGATTAACCGATTTGGTTGAGCTTAATATATATTGCATTTTATTGCCGGTCTGGCAACTCTCCACACTCCACGACTGACGGGTATAAAAAGGGTATACTAAAGTCTTGCAAATGTATGTAGCAAGCAGAAGGAAGCATCTCCGACCCCATAAAGTATATATGTCGTTGATCAGCATCAACAGCCGAGTTGATATAGCCATGTCCGTCTGACCGTCTATCTGTATGAACACCTAGATCTCAGAGACTAAAAGACCTAGAGCATCCAAATGTTAAATGTAGGCTTCTATTGTCTGCACGCAGATTTAGTTTGTTTAAAATTTGTACCACACCCCTTACCGCCCCCGCAATAATAAATGTTGAATAGCTCCAACAATTTTGAAGACATCAAGTTCATACTTTGCAGTGTAGTGAATGTGCCCAATATCGACAATCTCTGATTTTCATAAATTTTCATAACGATCGGATAGTAAATGCCAGAGCTATTAAGGTTGTAAGAAGCGTTGCAACTTATCTGAGCCGCATGCTCTGTTTGCTAACATTATGTATATATAGTATATTTAAAAATAATGTTAGTGATCTGTTAATTAACATAGCCTGAGGTAATCAAACACTAATCCCCCTGAGTAACAGGTATTTTGAAGTCCGTCACGACCGACTTTTACTTACTCTCTCGTTCTGATAGCGGTTGAGGGGGGATGGGGGTAAAAAAAAACCAACGGGGCATCGTTTTAAAGTGGATACATTCCTTGAAAGGCAGGAACCCCCTTGTGGTTGTGTATATAGTGAGGTTAGGCTTTAGAACGGTCCACAAATACAAAGAGTGATTCTGGCTTACTCCGTCCCAAGACGACTCACACCTCCCCGTTGGTAATCCCCCGTAACAGAACGATACACTTGCACAAGCTGCTGATTTATGTGAGCTGCTATCCCGCACTGGAATAAAATAGGTGGCGTTACTCCACTTTTCTGATACAATTTTAGTAACACAGGTCGACAAAAATTTACTATTTTTCTGGTTCCACTATCGGACAAGGATATTCTTGTAAGATTTTTATCGCTGAACACGAGTCTGGCCTCCAAAAGTGCACATCTCTTGGAGATTTGAGGAAAATTTTCTTGAAGTCTTAAAAACCCTTGTTTTTGCCTTTTTTCAATCACGTGAAGAGAATGATTTTAATGACTTTTATTCAGAGATTAATACCGGGACTGGAACCGTTAGCCGAAATAAACCGTTTCAAATCACGTACCGGAACCGAGACATATTTTATTTTAGAACCGAATACCGTTTACCGTTATTATTGGAACCGATAGAACCGGATCGAAACCGAAACGTTGGTACCGGTACTGTTTCGGTTTTTTTTACCTTTTCAGAGCGCATTGTTATTTTGGTCAGATGTCTGTAAAGCAAAGACGGAATCATAAGACGTCCTTTGCATGATGTAAGATTTTCTTTCCACCTTTCATAGAAGGCGCAAAATTCAAGAACCCTCTGTAAAATGACTTGCACGAAAATCTCACAGATTCTAAAAGGCGCTTAACGTATGCTCGTAAATTGACATGTTCGTACATTGGCCAGAATCTAAAATATGTATGTGCATTAGGGTGGACGCCGATAAGGTTCTTAACAAGTCGCATCATAAATGATTCCTTGACATAACAATATAACATAACAAATTTAAAAATCAAAAAATTTTAATTCATGTTTTTTCAAAAATGTTACGTATACGACACGTTGCCTCATCAAAATTCCGCCAACACATTCTACGTATCATTTTAAAAGTTGTCAAATCGAAATTCCGTCAACACATTCTCTATATCATTTTAAAAGTTGTCAAATTTGAATTTATTTGGTAAACAAATAAATATGGAGCAAGAATCTAATGAATTTTTGGTGGGCACACTTAGGCCCAATTTTGCCGGGGCGAGCTCGTTTCCAACCAAGAAGTGCGTTCTATCCACGCTGTTACATGGGACACAATGTTTGAGTCTGACCATTTCGGAAAGCGCGACTAACGTGGCTCGCAGGTTGGAGTCCGCATGGTCCACGAGCGGGGTTTCCAATAAGACTTTCCAAAATATAATATTAAGAAGCAAATAATAAGGTTGCATCAATCATATTTTACATTAAAAAAATTCATCAAAAGAGATGGCCAGCAATATCGCGATCGCGAGACCCTGTTTTCAAAAGCGCTGATGTGGCAGAGCGGGCTGTAAAAATGGTCGAAGATTATAGTGGCAAGCTTACAACGACGCCAGCACAAGAACTGTGTGTGCTTCACGCAGAGTTGGCATTATTCGAATAAAAAATCATTTAGATAATTATTTGAAATCAAATTTTATTTGTAAAATTTTATTTGTAAATAATTTTATATAAATAACGATCAATTGAATGATTATCTAGATTAAATTATTCGTTATTTAAATAAAATTAATCGACAAATAACACTCCGAATTAATTATTTGTCAACAAATTGACAAATTTTTTCGAATAAAACGAATAAATCTAGCTCAGATAAGAAGGCGTTCAAACCCCCAAATGACAGGATGACAAAAGCTGTGGCTCTAGTCATTCCCGCGTGTCTGGTTAAACGTCCTGGTTTTAGAGAGAGGGCCTCTGGCGCTGCTTGTTGGGGAAGATGAATTGGTGTACTCTCATAATTAAAATGAAGTTTGGGTCATTTCTTGATTTTTGGACATGCCGAACTAAGCGTAAAATAGTTAGGATAAGTTTAATGGGCTTATGCAGCTATAATGGAATATTTGTTATTCGTGAAAAAATTATTCGCAGATAAATTATTCTGACACGAATAACAAATAAATTTCGATTATTTTTATTTGGAATAAATTTGTTCGAATACGTTATCCGTATTCGAATAAAAAAATGCCAACTCTGGCTCCAAGGCGTTGAAAACCATAGAAAAATGTATCCGAATTGTTTAAAAAAAAAACGCTTTCTTGCCCATTTAAATAATTAAAAGACTCTTTAAACACATACCATACCATTTTGTTGATTTCTTACACATAAAGGGATGTCTTTTTATACTTTACCACATAGGTACAAAGAGTTCAATGGGGTTGTGCAAATGTATGCAACTGGGAGAAGGAATATATTCTATATATTCTAGATCAGCAAGTGATTGGGCCATGTCGCACGGACCTTCTCGACTTGTTTAATAATCCTCATTAAATATCGATCCTCAAAGTTTAGAAATGATCAGATGGACGATAGTCCATCAATAAGTAGCACCGTATAAACAACGGCAGCAACCGTGATGCGCAGTACTTCAGTTTAAGTTTAGTTCGTGTGACGCCTCACTTAAGAGGTATCCTAGTAGCCTCTACTGGGTTTTCCCAAGAAATAACCAGCGCAGAAGAGTAGAATTTGTGCAATAAATTGCTATAACGCATGAATATATATTTAAATATTGCCTTGTTTATATTACAAGTATTTTTTTCAACGGTCATGATACCTTTTTGCCAAATGTTTTGACTTCAAACCAAGTCTACGCCAACTACTTCAAACTTAAAATTGTAAACAAGGGCAACAGTACGTATGAGTGATAAACTTTAAATCCATTGCGCAGACACTAGCACCCATTTTTTTCTATTTTTTTTAGTTTTATGCCTTTTTTAAACCAAAACGCATCGTATAAAAAGCGAATATTATGACCTATCATTTATCCATACATCAAATGTCCGCCCTAATGTGCATACATACCAGAGAACTGCAAATATCACTTTTTTCTTGATTTCATCATACACAAAAAATTCCACTCACAATTAATCAATCAACAAAGCATGCCGTTGAAGTTAACTCGTTGTCATACCAGAGAACGCTTCAATCGGTTGAGTATGAGCGTTCGAGTCGGCAATGATTGTGTTCATTTATTCACTCAATGAAACTCAGCTCTGAGCAAAATGCACATCATTTCGGCAACAGCTTCCCTGCGGTTGAGTGAATTTGAGCTGATTGAATATGTTTGCACGTAAGTCGTCTCTCTTGTTCACCAATACAAACACAGTCTTCTGTTCTCTCCATTTGGGATTCCCAGCTAAAAATTACATGGCAAACTCGCTCTCTCTCTGTCATTTATCTGTGCCAGAGGCACACTGAGCAGCGCTGTGTTAGCGTATGCTAAAACTCATACGAGATAAAGAACGCACATTCGTTGTTGAGTCAAACGAACAAACATCCGAATCGAGTAGATTGAAGATGAGCATGATTGTAATCAGAGCGCCAACTAGGGTCGATGTTTTTGAATGAACAAAACTGAATAGAGAATATGTGTGAGTGAGCAAGATGAACGATTGAACGCAAAGACATGTGGATTCGGGTGTTGATTATTTCTGATCGTTTTGCAATCACCCGAAGCCGTTCTCTGATACATACATATGAATACAGGCCCGTCAAAAGGGGATTCCGGGCCCGTGGGTTTTTTCATGTTGTTCATGTTTATATTTTACTTCAAATGTCAAACGACTGAATCTTTAATGTATAATCATAAGTTCTCTTTCATGTTAACTCGTAAAATAATACGAAAATAAATCGTTTATATTTCACTTTAAATGCCAAACGGCTGAAACTTTTATGTTCAATTTTGGTTCTTTAAATTACAAATGAACAATATGATTTGGACTTATCTCAGCATTTACTTTTTACAATATTTAAAAAATCTTTTCTTATACCGGTACTTACCTGTATACCGAAATAAGAAACCCGGTACCGTATCGAAACCGAAATAAATTAAAAGCCGAAATAAATTAAAAGCCGAAATAAAACCTTTTACCGAACATTAACTTCGGTTCGTACCGGTACCTGTCACGGAACCGAAGTCGTTTCGGTATTAATCCCTGTTTAAATTATTAAAAGAAAATACTTCAGTTAGACTACAAATAATTTTTTGTAGTCTGGGTGGCAACTGTTCTCTTGTGACAGCTTTCTGAACTCAGCTGATTTATCAAAACATGTTCATGTGAAAATTGACGCCACCAGTTCACTGTATTTACAGAGAAAATAAATAGGTAAAGCTTCAATAAAAAATTCAAGTTAAATGTAGATAACGATGCTCATGGTATGTTAAATTGATATTTGCTATGATAAGTGTTAAGTTTCGACACTTTTGTCATCTTTAGAACTATCGATATAAGCTATGGAATGTACGAAAAACGGGCACATTAACTTACTGGCAACCCGATTGTTAATTACGAATAACGGCGGGTAAAGAGGAAAAATAAAGGCGACATATTGGATTGGAAACGTGGGTAATTCACAACATATTGGAAACGAAAAAAAACAAGAAAGAAAGTAGGTCAAGCCCGACTTTGACATACTCTACACAAATGAAAGTCACCGATACAAGTCAAGCCTCTATCCTTTACCATCTCTGAGATCTGTGCGTTCATACGAGCAGACAGACGGACACGACAGACATGACTCGACTGCTGATGCTGATCAAGAATATATATACTTTATAGGGTCGTAGATTCTTCCTTCTGGCTGCTACATACTTTTGCACAAACTTATAATACTCTAGATAATACCTAGAGAGCATAAAAGGTTAGAGTATAAAAATCATGGTTGTGCCGCTGGCATTATTTTCTTCAATTAGCATTATTAATTGGTAATGCTAATTGATAATGCATAATTTTCATTGGCATTAAATTTGTCAGTGCAAATTCAAATTTTTTTAATTGGCATTATAAATTCAATTCTAATTAAAACATTTTGAATTGGCATTGAAAGGAAACCATTCCAATTTGAAATTTTGAATTAACATTGAAATAAAATAGTTTTAATTCATTATTCTGAGCTAGCATTGAAATGCAACAATGTCAATTGATAATTTTGAATTGGCATTGAAATTAAATAATTTCAGTTAATTAATCTGAACTAGCATTCGAATGAAATATGTGTCACTTTGCAAGTGACTAAAGTCAAAATAATAATTAAAAATATGTCTTCTTCTAACAACAAAGAAATCGATTCCGACGATAGTCAACCACTACTTTCTCCTCCTGCCACCAAAGATCTCAACCACTACTTTCTCCTCCTGCCACCAAAGATCATTTTGGGATGCCTCCCATCGAACAGAATAACAGGGGCCGGGACTTTGAACAAGAGAATGGAATGGAAATATTGCCATCAAAAATAATGCCAATGCCACGCTTGGATGCATGTATTTAGAACTGGCATTATATCCTTTCAATGCCAATTGAGAATTTCACCAATGTGCTGAGTCAGAGTGACTCCAACTGCCAGCAAAGATTATTTTGGGAAGCCTCCCATCGAAAAGAATAACAGGGGCCGGGACTTCGAACAAGAGGAATGCCACGCTTGGCATTAGTAATTAACAATAATTCAATTATAATTCAATGTTCACTGAAAATTTCAATGATAATTCAGATGCATGTAATGTATTTTGAATTGGTATTATTTAATTTCAATGCCAATTCAAAATTATCAATTGACATTATTTAATTTCAATGCTAATTCAAAATTATCAATTGACATTATTTAATTTCAATGCTTGTTCAGAAAAATGAATTGAGTTTATTTCATATTAATGCTAGTTCAAAATTATCAATTGTAATAATCTTATTTCAATGACAAGTCAAAATTGAAATTATTTTATTTCAATGCCAATTTAGAATTACGAATTGGCACTATTTTATTTTAATGCCAATCCAGAGTTAGTACATAATTGGAATTATTTTATTTCAATGCCAATTAAAAATTATTAATTGGAATTACTTTAGTTCAATGCCAATTCAAAATATTATAATCGGAATTGAAATTTATAATTTCAATTAAAAAGTTTTTGAATTATAATTTAAGATTTAATGCTAATTCAAAAATAATGCTAATGCTTCTGGACCCAACCCTGATAAAAAGGTTAGGTAACCTATAAATCACTTGTATTACAAGAATGTCATAAGTTGTAATTACAACACCAAAGCCTTATGACGAAAGGAGATTCTCCAGATGAAAAGATGACGCAGCCCAACGTAACAATTATGCAGGCATCGAGCATGCCAGAATTCTCAGCTCAAACAGCTTGGCACATGTGGAAGGAAAGACTTGAGATTAATTTGTGTGAGGTTGGAGCTTCATCGGACGAAGCGATGAAAGCAACATTGCTAAAGTTTATTGGCGCTGAGGCGTATAGTGCATTACACAGTCTCTGCAGCTCGAGCTTGCCAACCAGCAAATAGTACAAGGAACTATGTACCATAAGGCACACCCAATACGGGTACATCGCCTGTGCATCTTAAAGGTCCCTACGCGTAGGTTTAGTTACATCCTGACTCTTGTCAAGTGCCTATAAATATTTATTGTTCAACCATCAACATTGACTTGTTAATCCTTATGCATATGCATTTATCGCTCCGTGTGAACCGTGGGTTCGTGGACTTATGTTTAGATTCTAAACAATACCCTTTAAGGCGTTAAGAAAAACTTGGATATGTGAGACGAAAATGGCGGCAAAGACTTCACTAAGGGAAGTAAGCGATGGCAACGATGCGGTCAGCTATATCAATAGGAACGCAAGCACCAAGGAGGCGCTGATTCAGCGCAAGACAAGAAGAGTCAGCCATGTTCCAGATGCGGTTGGCGAAAGCACTTATCGAGTGAATGCAGGGACAGCAAATGTCACAAATGCGGAAAAACGGTTCACTTAGCATCCGAATGCAAAATGAAGAGCGGAAAGAACGTAAATGATGTATCTGTTCTAAGTGAAAGTTCTGACTCTAGCAAGGCAATGGATCGCATATTTTCAGTATTTTAGGCAAAAATCCGGAGGGAGCACACACACTACATCTTCAAATGAAAGGTCTGAAGATGGAAGCAGCTTGTGACACGGGCGCACCATGTACTTTGATTCCTGTTGATCTGTTTCGAAAAATGAACTGTAGTATGACCAAATATACCAAATATAATATTCACCATACCCAACCAATATAAGGGTATTATAAAATCCAACATACAAAGTGGCACTGTGTTGCCATAACATATACATAGCTCAAGTACATTTGAAATATGATCGTCCACTTCCCAGTGGCCTGACCATAGCGTGGGATATGCAACGCCTGTATTTCTACCGCTATGTATATGTTCAATGCATATGCTTATATGTAAACGGTCACTACACTCAAAATAAAAAGCGCAGCATAGAATTAAGGTTAAGTAGTTTCTAAAATGATAAATTGCCTTTAATTCAACTTTCGAGGCATTTTTTTACCTAAACGGCTAGATTTTGACCTAAAAGACAAACTTTTTGCCAGTTTTTTTTGAGGAAATGGTCGCCTAAATTTAAGGCGATGTTTCCTAAACGTTTGATAAAACAGTAGAATCACTGTTAGCTTCAGCTTTCATCTAGAAATAAGCTGCGTGGCTCATATGTTAGAATAGTGCCTTTGTATGTGGGAGTGGCGAGTTTGAGTCCCACATGAGACATGTATATAAATTATTTTTTATACTCTGTACCGAAGGTCAGCATCAACAGCCGAGTCGATATAGCCATGTCCGTTTATCCGTCCGTCCGTCTGTCTGTCCGTATGAACGCACAGATCTCAGAGATGGTAAGAGATAGAGGTTTGACATATATGGGACATATGCTTCTTATGTCTGCAGGCAGATCAAGTTTATTTTCAATTTTGGCCACGCCCAATTCCGCCTCCGCAATTTAGAAAAACCGTCCTTTCTCCCACAGACATAAGAAGCATATGTCCCATACATGTCAAACCTCTATCTCTTACCATCTCTGAGATCTGTGCGTTCATACGGACAGACAGACGGACGGACGGACAGACGGACATGGCTATATCGACTCGGCTGTTGATGCTGATCAAGAATATATATACTTTATGGGGTCGGAGATGCTTTCTTCTGGATGTTACATACTTTTGCACAAACTTATTATACTCCATGTACCTTTGGTACAGAGTATAATAATGACTTTATTTTTATACCCTGTTCCCATTGAAAATGGGACTCAGCTGTTGATGCTGATCAAGAATATATATATCAAAAAAGTCTTGCGGTATTTTTATTGAATTTTCAATTGTTCATAAAATTGGTTATAATAATGCGATTTAAGTCAAATATGCGCCGTTTTGTTCGATGACGAGTTCCCAACGAGATGCCAACTTCATAATGCCCCTCTTATAGAAGCTCGCTTCCCTATTGTCAAAAAACTCGGAGAGCCAATTTTCACAGGACTCTCTTGTGGCCAACTTCCGACTACCAAGCTCGTTCGCCATGGACAGAAAAAGGTGGTAATCACTTGGTGCGAGATCCGGACTATACGGTGGATGCAAAAGAACCTCCCATCCGAGCTCCCGGAGCTTCTGGCGCGTCACCAAAGATGTGTGTGGCCTGGCGTTGTCCTGATGGAAGACAATTCGGCCTCTGTTGATCAAAGATGGCCTCTTCTGCATGAGTGCTGCATTCAAGCAGTCCAGTTGTTGGCAGTACAGGTCCGAATTGAGCGTTTGGCCATAGGGGAGCAGCTCATAGTGGATGATTCCCTGCCAATCCCAGCTAAGAACCCAGAAGAACCTTCCTGGCCGTCAATCCAGGCTTGGCCACCGTCTGGGCAGCTTCACCGCTTTTCGACCACGACCGTTTGCGCTTCACGTTGTCGTAAGTGACCCACTTTTCATCGCCAGTCACCATCCGCTTCAAAAACGGGTCGATTTTGTTGCGATTTATTTATTATTTGCATTTTTGCCTTTATCGTAGTAGTACTGTAAAATATGCCGTATTTTCTCTTTATTTTGCTCCATGTTTGCGACGCTATAACTCACGAACGACTAAAAACAAAAAACAATAAATCAAACACGTGTTAGCGCGTGAAAAGAGCTTTCCAAAAAGCTCTAGCGTGAACCGATGCGACGAATACAACTAGAACTACGCGCTTGCAAAGACAAGCTTGCGGAAATACCGCTCCTCATATATACTTTATGGGGTCGGAGATGTTTCCTTCTTGATGTTACATACTTTTGCACAAACTTATAATACTGTGTACCTACGGTACAGAGTATAATTATAAGTCAGTGTTAACCATTCCAAAGGTTTTAAGAAAGTCCCAATAAAAATGCATTAATTCCGTGGCGACCGGAAGTTGCAGCATGGAAACGAATTCATGTTGATTTTGCGGGACCAATAAGAAATCAATATTTCCTGGTCATAGCTGATTCATATTCCAAATGGGCAGAAGTGATGATCACAAAATTACATTTAATTACATCAAATTTTATAGTGGCAAAGTTAAGAGTATTGCTTTGTAGATATGAATTAGTGGATGTTGATGTAGTTGATGGTAAGTGACAATGGACGCCAGTTTACATCTGAATAGCTTATATATTTTTTGAGGATGAACGGAGTTAAGCATGCTCTGACTGCTCCAGGACACCCATCGACAAATGGTCAAGCAGAGATTTTCGTAAAAACCCTCAAAAAGTCTGTATTAACCACACTTAATCAGAACCCTACTGAAGAGTTGGAACCTATTGTTAATAGATTTCTAGCTGATCTAGAAACACCAAACACTGTAATACAGGTGAGACTCCAGCTAAGCTTTTCTTTGGCATTAGTCTCAAAACCAGGTTAAACTTTTTGAATCCGCCTGCAGTAAGACAAACGATTTTGAAGAACCAGGAACATAGTGTTTAAAATTACATGGGAAATCGCACTGCGCTATTTGGGGAAGGTCAGAAGGTTTTTATTCGAGATTATAGGGATCCTAACAAGCCTGCTTGGTCATCAGCCACAATTAAACAAAAAATATGATCTCGAACCTTTTTATGTATTCTCACTCAAAATAACCGCTCAATTAAGCAACACACTGATCAGATCAGAGCACCAATTGATACGGGCGTGACAACAGGAAACAAGGAACAGGTGCAAACAAATAATCACATAAATCTTAATGCATTGAATATTGAAAATAGTGTGGATGCTTCGCCTGAGGATCACAACAACGTCATTACTCCACATCAAGGTGGCAAAGTTTTAAAAACAAATTTTAATAAGTAATGACTTAAAGCCAATTAACACTAGCCAACATCTACCGTCTACCGTCAACGCTACGTAAGAACTTGCCATGCCAAATTTTCTCAAAACATTCCCCCGTCGGCTGGGAATGTTCCTATCTCATGCTGTTTCACTCATCGTGACAGCAATATTTGTGTCCACCACTTTAAAAATTTACATTCGCAGCGAAAACGTAAACAATGTACGTGGGACAAGTGATTGCCATACTTAAAATGTCGACTGTTTAAGAAAAAGGTAAGTTCATTTTATTGTATTACCAAAAATCAGAGTTAATTTGTTAAATGATAGCCACAAAATAACGTCTGCGCGCACTGTGTGGACCCCAGAAATGGAGAACCTACTGGTGGACATCTGGAGAAAACGCATCGGCGGTCTCAGAAGGAGCAAGAAAAATATCCACGTCCTGGTAGAGATGGCCATGCTGATGGAGCAAGGAGCAAAGAAGAAATCCACTGGACTTATGTAAGGACGAAAACTGGCACCCACCAGGAACTGATTTTGTTGGCTACGAAGAGAACAATTTCGCAACATTTTGCGGGAAACGAATGCCCAAAATGCCTCTGTCCAAAACAGTCATTTGGATTTGCTTAAGCAAAAACAAAGAATGATTCCACTTTGTTTTTAGATAATAAATAAAATGATAGATTCAATAAATAAAGGCCAATGGATGGGATTTATGTTAACTCTTGTTCTAACACTTTTTGCTTCATGCTGTTCTTATAGCTTCAGCAGGACCATCGAAAGCATATTTTCGATGTCCATATCATCCACGTATCCTCCATTTTCCAACTCTGCAAAAGTTGAATTAACATCTGCTGCTGCTGGTGAGCGGCTAACAAACCTACCAAATTAGATGAATTATTTTCCATTATTTTAAATAATTTATTTATTTTAAGTGACACGTATTCTTCAATTATGAGGGGAAGAAGTAAAAGGCACTGACGGTAGACGGTCGACGGTGACAGTATGAACACGAGTTTAATTTTTTCACCATCTCGTTCCGCTAAGATGGACTGTAGTGTGAATAGGCTATTAGGGGGAGCATGTCAAGTATCGACACGTTTATCATCTTTAGAACTATCGACACATTAACTTACTGGCAACCCGATTGTGAATTACGAATAACGGCGGGTAAATAGGAAAAATAAAGGCGACACATTGGATTGAAAGCGCGTTTAATATGTACACAACAATAAGAAGCGAAATTTGTGTTTTCTGAGTTTTGTCTACTGTTTTGTCTGTTGTGTTATTAGCAGAAAAATAGCATTTCTTATTTTTCAATAGAAATATTTTTTTCTTTTATAACATGGGTCTAAGTGGCCCCGTTTCCAAGTTATAACGTCTTAAAATAAAATGCAGTTTTGATGCAAATGGCAACACAATGAGTGCTCAACAAATGTATGCAGAAACCTATCCACAGGGACGGCTTCCTCATCATAACGTGTTTTCCGGTACGTTTTTAAGAACTCGCATTTTTCTTTGAAACGTTGTAAATCAATAGCGGGGCCACTTAGACCAAATTTGTGTAAAAGGAAAAAAAATTTATATTGACAACAGCTATCCTGTAATAAAGTTCTGACGAAACCCTGTATAATATTCACACACATGTTGAGCTCTTGATACAAAAACGAACATTCTTGGACAGCAATCTTGTATTTGATTACAAGAATCAATTGATTTACGAATTTTCTAGCTAATTTGAGAACAGTTCGTCTTATTAATTAAGTATTAAAGCTCTTAGACCGGAAAAAATGCATGCTTGAAGCAAAAATTTCGCTCTTGTATTAGAAATGTTCAGTATTATCGAGCTTCTGACATTAAAAATACTTGATCCAGGGATGAAATTCTTTATTTTTTCTGTGAGTGAGCTTCATGTGGTCAGAGATGCTGCCTTCTATGCGTTCCACACTTCTGGATATATATTATATTAAAAATCACTTTTCAAGGGATTCAAAAATTTACTTATTCCAGCAATAACTTTGTTTAAACAAAAGTCACCAAATCGTGTCTTTGGGAATCGGTTAAAGCATGCAATATTACAAGGTATTTAACATTGTTTAAAGAGATCTTATCCTTATGGCTTCAAACTCGCCAGGAACTGAACCGAAACGATTTGCTTTGTGGTTAGGTTCAGCATTTTCGTTTGAGTTAGGGGGTCCAGGTGTAGGTTTGAGAGATGACTAATCTAAAAGCTTTGGTTTGAGGGAACCACCCTTGGACTCGAAAAGAAAATATAATTAGTTTTAAAAGTATTGTAGATGGAAAGTTGGGTTGCGGTTGGGAAGGATCAAGTGGCAAGTGACATATGTTTGGAATCGATATAAGTTCGATTTTTATAATAAATTGACATTTTATCTATTCCATTTCAAGCAGTGGTAGGGACGTGATATTGGGGCGTGGCCCAATTGTCGAGTTTTTTTTTTCCAAATTCTAGTTTTACGTGAGTAACATATACACAAAATTTCAATTGCATAGCTTTTTTTTAGAGTTTATACTACAAATTTGGGCTAGTCGCACATAGTGCATTCCAAACAAAAAAAAGTTAATTCCAGCTATTTAAGTTTTATTTATTTTTTATTTGAACTCGGCGTTGGAACTGTCGCCCGCGAAACTCAATTCTGCATTTGTCCCGTGTGAGTTCCTTGGTTTTTTCCAACTATATCGATAAAGAAAAATTCAACAACACAATCAACCTTAGCACCAATTATAGTTATTTGGAGCACTAAGTAATTTCAATTGTCAAAATAAAAATCAAATTTGTTTACTATTTTTATAGCATATCAGCATATCCCATGCTGACATACAAAGGAACTACTTTAAGTTTAAGCCAAATATAAACAACATCTGGGCATTTCCATTCTGTCGAACTCGGCCGTCGTACACATTAAAAGTGAAAAAAAAAACAAGAAAACTAAAGCGCATTTTTAATTCGTTCTTTACTTCATGTTAAAGGTCTCCGCTAGCACTTTAATTATTGCTAAACAAGAATAGCAAGTGAAGTCGAGTTACCAAAATATAGACAAAATAAGAAGCGATTCGAACGCGACAAAAACAGAAGTGATTTTCGTGCCTAACTATATAAAGACAAAGTTTAGCGAATCCTGAGGCCCCAACAAAGCCCAAATTGATTTCATATCTTATCAATGAATTGCTCTTTCAAATGAATTTTGTTTGATTTGGAAATCTTCTGTATTTTTTTTTTCATTAAATATTGATCTGTGTCGCTACGTGACATGTCGAACGCGACATTTTTTCCATCAAGATATTTATGTGACTTCTGATTAATGCAAATCAAAAACTTAGAGTTAATTGCAATTACATAGTTTGATATAGCCTCTTATCCAACATTTTGTAACCCTTCGGACCCTTAGAACAGATTAAGATATCAAAAATCAATGAAATCCATAGGCAATTTTTTAAGAAAAAACTTGCCGTAAAATAATACAAATGAGAAAAACTGTGATTGCTCGAATTTGCGTTCGAATATCTCGAAACGGGCTATGAGAAAATTTGCTACTGGCTTAATTTAGTTTAATTTAATTGTTTCCCTGGGAAAATGTGACAAATTATAGTGTGTTTATCTACTTTTAACTTTTTCGTGTCGGTGGACTTTTTTGCGGAAATGCCCATCTACAAAATTAGTTAAACTTAAAGCCAGTATAAAATTTCTCTTAAAATGCCGAAAATCTAAATTAGTTCGAAAATTCATAGCCAATACGAATAGGTGTAAGAAAATTTTCAACGACGACCATGAATTTCGCACAGACATAATCAAAGCACTAGACAAACACACGCATTTTTTCCACATGAAAATATTAAATCTATTTATTAACCACAGACTCAACATAGTCAAGAAACAAACGAAACAGATAACAGAAACAACAACAACAATAGAACAGCAGTTGAGCGCAGCTGATGCTACAACGTTTTTGGAGAGGGAGGAGAGAAGGAACGGAACGAACTGAAACATGAGAAGCTACGCGACAAACGGAACAATATTCGCTCTCAACAAAGAATGGAATGGAACAGGAATTGAGTAGCCAAACTTACAAGCATTGCTTGCTAAAGGTCCAAAATTCGCGTTACCGGTGGAAAAGAACAGATTCCCTCTCTTCAAGTACATCGCCGACGGAGGGGAATTGTTACAGACATTGGGATACAAAGAGACACAAGAAACAGTGCGGACAAAATTGCTTTTACTAAAGCTAGGTACGGAGACGCTGAGAATTTTCTCGGAGCCCACATTCATAGCATTCATAGCTCAGAGAATGCACTGCACAAAATTCTCAGAGCACATTCTCAGAGCGGGTACGGAGACAACACAAATTTGCTGTGAGAATGAGCATGACCTGCCAACTCGTTTTCTGGCCAAACAGCTGATAAATTCTCGCAGGGGGTCAGTGAAATTATCAAACATGATTGATAATTGTCAGAGGTACCTACGAAAAAAGAAATGGAAGCAAAAGAACACAAAAAAACAATACAAAAGTCAGTTGGAGAACTCTACGGAGGACGAACAACTCATTTTATAACTAACAAAAAGCATTTCGATGCAATTTGCACAACCCATAGATGCTCCTCCTCCTCCAGCGCCATGTAAAATGACCCCATAAAAACAACCATGGCATTCCCCAAAGCCTCTGCATTCATCAAAGATGAATCCAGTTTACATTTTCACTAAAATATTTGCTTATCTTAAGCGCGCATTTTTTTATAAGCAAACAACTGCTGACCAGTGCAAGCTGACCGTTTCAGATTTAGTGACACTTTGTTGTTTTCTGGTCACACTACAGTCTCAGAGGCCGCTCTGAGAATTATGAAACAATTCACGCAGCGAGAAAATTCTCAGCATCTCCGTACCTAGCTTAATTAAAGAAATGAAAACAAGCAATAGGGATAGTGCAATGGATCGTGCAATACTAGACATAGTGGAACAGACGCAAAAATTTGTGAGAGAAAACAACAAAGTTTTGATTTTAACATCTGAACAAAGGGAATAAAACTGTAGCTATGGAATCTGACGACTATAAGAAACAAAATTACAACTATATTAGGGGATTTGTGCACATATACAACTTTAAGACAAGATTCGACATCAAGACTCCAAACGAGAAACAACAATTGAGTGGACCAACTGTTTAAGCTGAAGTTGATTTCAAAGGCCGAAAGAAGGCAGCTCCCGACAAGCACAGCGTTACCGCCAAGGATATATGGACTACCCAAATTACATAAGGAAGGAACCCCACTAAAATCAAGTTGCTCATCGGTAGGATCACCATCACATGAACTATGTAGATATAATATGTAGCAAAAATACTCAGCCACTTAACGGTTGAATCACCATTTATATGCGACGGAGCTTAAGAAGAAAGTTAACAATACCCATATATGTGATGACAAAATTCTTGTGTCCTTTGATGTTGTGTCCCTGTTCCCCAGTTTACCAATAGATTTAGCGCAATGGACACTATTAGACAAAAATGGCCAAAAATTTGAGAGCACACCCAAATTCCCAGACATTTAGTTATGAAGATTTACAAATTCTGCGTCATAGAAAATAGATACTTTAAATATAAGGACAAAACTTACACACAGTTTAAAGGAATCCCTATTGGATCACCAGCTTCAGCCATCATAGCCGACATTATAATGGAGGAACTATTGGAGACCACACTGCGAGAACTAAAACATCAACCCAAAGTATTTACAAAATACGTAGATGACTTGTTTGGCATAGTAAAGGAAAATGAAGTTCAAACTACTGTGATAAATAAATATCACAGGAACATAAAATTCACATTGCAATTAGAAACAGACGGAAAATTACCATACTTAGACGCCACAATGAATAGACACGGCAGCACTCTAAAAACAAAATGGTACATGAAATCAACAGCTTCAGGACGGATAATCAACTACCATTCAAAACACCCAAAAACGATGAAATTAAATATAGCACTAGGTTGTATTGGTGAATAACGATTTCCCTATTTGGATGATTAACGGCCGATTTCACATCTTCAACATAGAGCTATATGTCACATAAACTCACAAATAACGGAGTAAAATCTTGGCTTATCTGTCACATAGCAGCTATCTGGATGATGAGAAAAGGGCCCTAAGTCTTGATTAAACAAGAAAGAAAGTCGGTCAAGCCCGACTATAACATACTCTGTACCAACGAAATTATACGCTCAGCATAAATTTTGATGCTGCAGTAGTAGCTGAAAGCAGCGCTGCTTCTGCGCTGCTGCAGCGAACAGTCTTTTGATCATAGCTCGAAAACCGTTCATCCAATCTTCACCATTCCTTTGGCTAGTCGATAAGTTATCCATATTACTAAATATATCTAGAAGGAACAACCCACCTATCTTTAAAACTGTAGGAGATATGACGTTTTTTCTAAATTGCGGGGGCGGCAGGGGGCGTGGCCAAAATTGAAAATAAACTTGATCTGCCTGCAGACATAAGAAGCATATGTCCCATACATGTCAAGCCTCTATCTCTTACCATCTCTGAGATCTGTGCGTTCATACGGACAGACAGACAGACAGACGGATAGACGGACATGGCTATATCGACTCGGCTGTTGATGCTGATCAAGAATATATATACTTTATGGGGTCGGAGATGCTTCCTTCTGGATGTTACATACTTTTGCACAAACTTATAATACTCTATGTACCTACGGTACAGAGTATAAAAAGTACAGGTATTCTGATAACAGAAAAATTCTGGAACCAAAGAAATATAAGTCACTCACGTACGTTTTAAAATTATCAGAAAGATTCGCAGCAACAAACTGTCACAACAAACAAAACAAACAAATAGCGCACAAACTTACAAATACAATAAAAGGATTCTACAAGAAAAGCGGATGTCAACAACGTCATTTACAAAATACCATGTGAGGGCTATAAGGACGATAGTTGCAATAAAGAATACATACACAGAAAAAAAATCCGAATTCGGGATTTAAAACGGGGTGATCCCGGGGCATGCTTGAAGTGATCCTGTTTTTCGGGATCAAAAAAAAAAAGTGGAAGAAAATCAATTTTTTCCGGGATCAGCTCAATAATATCCGGGATCACCACGTTTTTAATCCCATTTCGGATTGATTTTTATTTGAGTGTAGGAACGACAAAGTCTAAATTAAAGACCCGAGTAGCCCAACACAAATCAGTCTTTAAGCTACGACATCAAACACACATACGGAAAACTGCGCTTGCGACACATTGTGTAGAGACCGGGCACTCACCAGACTTTGAGGCTGCTACAATACTGCAACAAGAACAACACCACAATAAACGCTAAACTTTGGAAATGCTACACATGATAAACACACCAATAGAAAGGAGACTGAACTACAAAACGGATACTGCGAACTGCGCTCACCTATGCAGACACTTACTCGACGACTAACAAATAGTTTAAGACTCCACGCCAAAGAGTGCAGCCGTGTAAAAATTGTACGTTAACGGTTTTTGTAAAATATGTTTGTTAGTAGATTATAGGTTAATAATTTGGTGTTAATATTTTTGTAGTTTGCCCTGAAGACGGTGGCCGAAGCGCAATCGAAATATATCGGGAAAAACAGAAACCAAATTGTTTTTTATCAAAATGATAAAAATGCCCATATACGATGGAAAGAAGAGACGGGTAAGTTGAGCCAACACACATTTGGGTCAAAGTTTATTATTGTCTTATTTTATAGTCTAACTCATTCGGATCTAGGGTCAATCGTTATCTATGATAGAAGATGAGATTGGATGGTGGGTATAGCTTATACGGTAACCTATATATGGCCTTTAGAGAAGTGGTCCGGCAGCTTTCTCTGAGCCACAGCATGGTTTGGGCTATTGCAATCGTTATCTATGAATGTTTTATTATTTGATATCCTTGTGTAACTACCAGATCTCGAAATGATATCTCACCTTTGTTTTTTCCAAAGCAATCTATGCTCAACCAGCGATAGTTTTTTTTTTAAATTAATTATTCAACTGTCTCCTTGAAAAATCCATTTTGGGAGTCAATTTTCAAATGATTAAATCCACATTATGATTGTGTTATTGTACTACAAGAGTGTTGCGGATGAGTTTCAATAAAATCGCTTCGAACTCATGTGGCAAAGTACAGTTTTGTAAAATTCGAGATCGGCTCAAATTAAATTTCTAAAAATGAAATTTCTTCGGATTTCTTTCGAAATCAGGTATACCGGCTGAATATATATTATAACGAATTGGGGCAAGCAGTAATCCCTGAGGGACTAATGCTGAGATTGCTCGCGTGAGCGAACGTTTTGAGCCATCGGGACTGCAGACCGCTGAGACAAATAATTTAGCATGATACGTGCACTATTGGGATTAACCCTAAAGATATTATTAGTCTAATAGACGAGACCGTTTGTCTTCACAGTGCCAAAGGGGCTTTTTCAAAATCTAAGGCACAGGTGATTTTAGCGCGCAGCTGAGCCAAATTGCCAAAGATAAAATGGCCACAGCCAAAGAATGGCTTACGGAGGTACGTTCCCTAAACCCGAATTGATAGGGATTAAGGATTTAGTTAGTAGCTAGGTGCTGTTTTAGTTGCTCCATAATCATTTTCTCAAAGAGTTGGCTTATGACCCAGATAATAGATATGGGCCTATAGCCTTGCTAGCTGTTTGAACTAGCATTTGGCTTGGGAATGGGCATAACCCTGTTACGTTTCCAGCTAATTGGAAAGTAGCCAGAATTATAGCAATGATTATATAAATTTGCTAAGTGCCTGAGGACTGGCAAAGTGCATCTCTTAAGGAGGAAATTGCAAGAACCCTCAGGCCCTAACGTTTTCTTGCTATTTTTAAACCTGACCCACCCTAGGCGTTCCTCGGCATTTGTGAAGCCGATGTCCTCAGCCTACCGCTATTCGCCATCAGCATTTTGATTTGAGTCGAAGTTAACTATGTATGTAGGTTGTTTGACGCAACTTCTTCTTCTTCAAGCTCATTTCGCTAGGGTTCAAGTGAAGGACCATATTTTCAATGCATTTAAGGTGGCTAATCTCAATTTGAGTGGTAACTTGTATGGACAATTCGGAAATAAGAATTCTAATATGTGCCTTCTCACTAGAGAAAGTGTGAGCTGGCGCCAATATACCATCCGCCTGAGGTAGCGCCTATGCCTGATTTGATAGAGGCAAGAGCGGCTCAAGCGAACAGTTCTGTTCTGTTAATTCAATTTTTGTATAGCTTCTGGTGTGTTGGAATCTTGAAGCTCAAGGCGGATCCGCCCCAAGCGAATATCAAGTTTTACCCCAAAATGGTTAGACGTTAAGTCCGTAAGGGTTTAGCACCCGAATCCTACATTTAAACAAAGGGAAAAACCGTGTTCAGAAAATAAGATTATTTCTTCTCAAATCAAGAACAGAATGTGCTCTCAAATTTTTGAGAACTAATGTTCCGAATGTTCTCGAAATGAGCACAATTTAGCTCATCACCGAAATGTATAAGTAGCCATTCAGACGTGCGGCTGCAGAAGTGGGCAACAGCATAACGAGCTAACACGTCCGCCGTCGCGTCGTTGCGAGCGGGGTGTCTTAGGTTTTACTCCCAGTTTAATTTAATAATCTAAGGCAGGCGGAGTGTTGTACAAGGCGGAAGTCTCTGCGGACTTGGAGTTGGAATCGGGCTTGGAATTGGATCTGGTCCTGGACTGGATCCTGGACCTCAAATTTGTATACTCTGTACCGTAGGTATACAGAGTATTATAAGTTTGTGCAAAAGTATGTAACAGAAGGAAGCATCTCCGACCCCATAAAGTATATATATTCTTGATCAGCATCAACAGCCGAGTCGATATAGCCATGTCCGTCTGTCAGTCTGTCCGTCTGTCTGTCCGTATGAACGCACAGATCTCAGAGATGGTAAGAGATAGGGGTTTGACATGTATGGGACATATGCTTCTTATGTCTGCAGGCAGGAAGTTTATTTTCAAATTTTGCCACGCCCCCTAACGCTCCGCAGTTTAGAAAAAACGTCATATCTCCCACAGTTTTTAAGATAGATGGGTCGTTCCTTCTGGACATATTTAGTAATCAAGATAACTTATCGATCCTCCAAAGGAATGGTGAAGATCGGATGAACCGTTGTCGAGATATGATATACTGTTCGCTGCTGCAGCGCAGTAGCAGCGCTGCTTTCAGCTGCATCAAAATTTATGCTGAGCGTATACTATAATTTCGTTGGTACAGAGTATGTTATAGTTGAACGACTTTCTTTCTTGTTGAGTTTAAAATGTTCTCAAAAACTTAACATTTTAACTCACATCCAGATTTTGCGTTCGCAAAAACAAGTTCTTGAATTGAGAAATTGTTCTTGAAGTGAGAAAGTCCGTTCATAATTAGTTTTTGACACCGAATGTGCTTATATTGAGACCAATGTTAATAGTTTTTTCCATCTGTGTACAGGAAGTTCTGTTGAGCAAATAAAATAATTAATGGACGAGAGTCTACTTTAGGGATTTTGGCGGCTTGGCTTTAGAGGAAAGAAAAGCTAAGTTGAATTGCGTCGATAGCCAAACGAACAGCATCTGTCCGTTTGACCAGCAACGAGCATTAAGCCAATGGAAGCTAACGAATTGATAAGATTCGTGTCTTTTGTGAAGCGACACAAGGAAGTTGACGTTTTGAAAAATACATTTAAGAGTGGTCAGTTAATTTTTGTGCAAGGATAAAGTTGTAGTCAAGTATTAGGGATTGCTTCAGGCGTTGAGCCTCCATGCCGCTAGAATTTTAAATGCCAGGGTATTTGAGGACGGGTTGCTTCGTCTGAAAACATGTGAACAGATCCTTGTCAAAGGCATCGACGGCCATACTGTTAAAATCAAGGGAGAGTTCACTACATTGTGCCTGAGGCAGTGGCTTAGCTTTTGGCGGTTTGCTCAGTCTATGGGTCATGTATTGACCTAACTGAGGGTTGTTTACCAAGTTCTGGGAAAGCTGGAGTTGCTTCTTAGCTTGGGTTTAGGGTTGGGATTTGGCATTTTTTTTAAAGCAGAGAAGGTCTGACCGTTCCTAATGAGACATTTCTGTATTTCTCACCGCGCGGTCGGGGATTGTTTGGGTTGAGTTTTTTTTATTTTTTTTATTTCTCTAACAGTGCTTTTCGGACTGACCAAATATTCGCGTTAGTAGTGTGCTGACCTTTACAGTTCACAAACTGCGTTTTGTTGTTCTCGGATGGAACTTCAGATCGTTTAATGGCGTACTGGCCAGGTGCGCAGTTTTGGAGGCACTTCACGCAGCGGTAGTGCATCTTGCAGTTGCTTGCTACGTGCGTGAAGCGCTGGAAAATTAAAACATTGCTTGGCTGTGAACAATTTAGGACAACTTATCACACTTTTAAATCTGTACAAGCCAATGGGATTTTTTAAATGGCTTTTAGGACAGAATTTTAAGGTCTAGGACGGACTGATGCGGGCTGTATGTCTTCTGCTTCATGGACCTCTTGTGGTGATTTTTTAATGAATGAGGCTTGAGATCGATCTACGTTTGGGACTTAATTCTTATAAATGATGTTAAAGAAAACATTTTTGGAAAAGTGTTTACTTAACTTACTCGTCAATGCCTTAGGGTTGATGTTGTACGCGGCAATTATAGTCATGCTGGATTTCATCGGCTGCTGCTCTTCAAGGGCTGGTCATGCTGGTCTTGGCGCTGCTGATGCCCAACCTCCTTGCTTTGCCAACTTCTTCTTAGGTTGGGCTGATGGTAGTCCTGCCGGTTTTGGCGTTGATGGTGGCCCGCCTTGTTGTGCCGGCTCGTTCTTTGTTATTCCACCTCCATGGCATCCTCTTGGGTGGAAGGCTGAGGTGGTTTTCCCTTCACCGGAGATTTACTATTTCTCATCTTCTTTTTCTTTGCGTGGGCCAGCGAGGGTAACTCATCGACAATGACCTCAATTTCGTTGTCGGTTTCGTCGTCGTCCGAGACTGCTAGGGGCTCAAAAGTATTGCCCACTAACGTCCCTACTTCAGCTTGGAGCCCTAGTTATTGCATCTGCTGCTTAATATCGTTATGCTGATTGACGGCGATGCTACGCCGCTCCGCTTGTTGCTGCAGCAACTGCGCCTGCTGCTCCATCACAAGCAGTTGCAGCTTCGCGATATCCGTCTTAAGCTGTACGATCATAACATTTTCACTTTGAGATGGGGCAGCGTTATCGTTGCGATTGCAACTTGCACTAGCGTCCCGTTTAACGTTTAACCGTACGGATGTTTCGCACGGGTTGAAATATTTTGTTCATTATAAGCGATTTGTTTGTCAGTGTCGATCCCTTTGTTTCGCGGTACGTTATTCGTTGCAGGCCAGTCTCTTCCTGCATTCACTAGAAGTCTCTTTTAGATATTGACATACTTTGCTGCGCACACTACACACGCGGAGTTCATTCTCACACGGCGCTACACAGCACTATTGCACTGGCGACGCGGATGTGACAACTGCGGAATCTGACATCAAAGGAAAAAAACCTATACGCGTGTTTGGTTGTTGTTTCAAGCAGATTAACAGTTTCGGTAACATGCTGGTCTCACTGGTTTCTAACTGACAAGAAAATTTTGTGCTAAGCAAGTGCTGTTGAAAAAATTAGATTTGAAGAGTCGAACCATTTAATATTCTTAAAAAACATTGTTAAATTTTTAGTCCCATACATCTTTTTTAGCCCAGTGACGTAAATTAAATTAATATTAGATTATACCATATGTTGGTATGAGTATTATGAACCAATAAAAAAAACTATCGCTATTAAATATTTACTGTCTTATAAAGAATTAACGATTCGGTGACATGTAGTTAAAATATAAATAAGAAAAAAAAGTCGGTCAAGCCCGACTATAATATACCCTGTACCAACGAAATTATACGCTCAGCATAAATTTTGATACTGAAGTAGCAGCTGAAAGCAGTGCTGCAGCAGCGAACAGTATTTTGATCATAACTTGACATCCGTTCATCCAATCTTCGCCATTCCTTTGGCGGATCAATAAGTTTTCCTGATTACTAAATATATCTTCAAGGTATGAATGATGTATGAAGGTATCTTTAAGACTGTGGGAGATATAACCATTTTTCTAAACTGCACGGGCGTGAGGGGGCGTGTCCAAAATTTAAAATAAACTTGATCTGCCTGCAGACATAAGAAGCATATGTCTCATACATGTTAAGCCTCTCTCTATTACCATCTCTGAGATCTGTGCGTTTCTACGGATAGACAGACGGACATCTCTATATCGACTCGGCTGTTGATGCTGATCAAGAATATATATCCTTTATGGGGTCGGAGATGCTTCCAAGCCAGAAGATTGTTGTGAATTCAACATAAGTTTAAATTGAATTGTCTATCGATCAGTTTTTTATCGATGTATGAATGAACCATGTGGTCACCCTTTTTCTGGTATTTTAGTTTAAGTAGATGGTCAGTCAAAAAAGGAATTCAATTGTGAAATGGTGGAATTGCCGATGAGATGTGCGCAGTTGTGTTAATTATAAGTTTACGTTCAATTTAATAAATACAGTCCAACAAAATGATGAAAATCTGATCTTTCGAGCCAGACAAATGAAAAAGGCTTTACTTTACAGGTAAAGTCCGCAACAAATTGTCCTTCGAAGCCTAGCAGACAGCATATGGAGACAAATAATTACACCAAAAAGCCTAGCAGACAGCACTTAGTAATATCCTAAGGCGCAGTTTCACCAAAGACAAGCTGACAGCAAATGGTAATCCTACGGCGTAGTTTCATCAGCCAATTCTAAGAAGTGGGTGTATCGACAAGCTGACAGCTCCCAGTGGACCAAACCCTCGTAAGCGATATTGCAAATGATAGTTACGCGAAACGAAAACGTGTAAAACTATCGCAAACAGATCCAAAAACGATAAGAAAACGAATCAGTGGTCGCTCAGTTTGTGGCAGAGAAAGTTTCGTATTCGATAGCTCGCAAATGATCCGTTTGCGAGCCTTTTGCGATATCTTTAACGGGTCTTTTCTAATACGATTTACGATTACGATTACGATTACGATTTACGATTGCGATATCTTTCGGGAGTCACTTTTACTCGATACAATATCACAAAAGGCTCGCAAGCGAATCTTTATACGTTTTATCCCCTTAATGAGGATATTGTACAATATTGTTTTTTTAATTTTCATTTATTGTTTTATATGCACTGACGAGTGTGTATACTGGTACAGTTTTGTGGACGGCTATTAAGTCGTAGACAGCGATGATGCCACGCAAAAACAAGTCAAAGAAGCTGGCAACAGCGAGTAAGAGGAAGCAATCGACATCTATTGTCGACGACAATGTAAATGCCACGCAGTTTGAAACTACTGTGATTCCGGCTTCAACTCCACTGGTTTTAATTCACGACAAGACGACCGACACATCATTTGAAGACCAAAAATCGGAATTATCCATAAGCTCTTGGAAATCGACAAAGGTGCAGCAATTAAGAATCGAGATGGAATTCTTCGAAAAGCAGCGGATAATTCAACAGCAGCGGGCTTCACTGGAGTATGAGAAGAGACAAATCAATCTACAAAGACAGCTACAACATGCACAAATGGAAGATGTTAGCATCACTTCAAGTCCTGAAGCTGACGAGGAGGGTGCAGAGAATCGGTCAAGTGAGTTGGCTGGCCCATTGCCTCGTAAGCTAGAATTTGTTTCTGACGACGAAAATTTAAATAATGAAATGTGTCATCAAAATGCTGTTCAAACCTTTATGGCAAGACAAACAATCGCTCAAGATTTGCCTCAATTTGCAGGCGAACCTCTTGATTGGCCAATTTTTCACGCAGAATTTGTTAACAGCCCACAAATTTATAATTTTACAAAACATAAAAATATTACACGCCTAAGAAAAGCGTTGACAGGCAGGGCCAAAGAAGAGGTACAGTCGTTTCTTTTATTGCCGCAAAATGTGGACAATATTTTGATAATTTTAGAAGAAAGATTTGATGATTCATCACCTATTGTACGACATTTAATGAATCAGTTACGAAATTTTCCAGTTGTGAAAGAAGAAAAGTATGAAAGGCTCATCAAATTGCATGATTTACTCAATAATTTAATTCACACTTTATTGTCGCTACATGAAACTGACCATATTAAAAATCCATTGTTATTTGATGAAGTCTTGGAAAAATTGCCAGTAGCTCAACGCATTGCCTTTATGCAATACTATCAGTAATGTAAAAATGAGGATACAAAGATAGAAGTTTTACATAAATGGATAGGCAAAAAGACTAGGGCGGCTCAAATATTAGGATTTGGTCTAGACAAGCCAAAAGAATCGACATTCACAAAAAAAAAAATGTTGTAACTTTCGCAAGGGCAATAATTATTTTGTGACGTCTTGTGGCAAATTTAAAAGCCTTAACATTGATCAACGCTGGCAACATGTTTCACAGAATCGATTATGTATTTCGTGTTTAGGTAAATATCACTCTATGAAATATTGTAGACGTAAAGAACCTTGCTAAATTTAAAACTTCACTTTCACACACAATATGCTACTGCATAAAGAGAAGCAACAGCACTTGGCAGAACAGAATCCAATCTCTCATGAAAAGTCTAAAGATCAAATTGAAACTGAAAAAAATTGTTATATCAATTTGAATCGAAATAATGTTCTGCTTAAAATACTTCCAGTTACTCTTGTTGGGCCACATAAGAAAATTAAAACATACGCTCTTTTGGATGAGGCTTCTACAGTTTCTCTAATAGATCACCAGTTAGCTAACAACTTAGAGCTAGATGGTCCGACCAGACCGTTAAAAATGCAGTGGAAGAATAATGAGATATTCGAACAGGATGACTCAAAGGTAGTTTAGTGTTCGCATAAAGGGTAAAAATGTCTAAACTGTATTACGTAACTGTATTGAATTTACCGGTACAAACTGTAAACATTCAAGATATATCTGAAGATTGGAAATTTTTGAAAGAGTTTGATAGATGTTCCTATCAAAATGCACAGCCCAAAATACTTATAGGACAGGACAATTGGGCACTTATAGTCACACGCAAATTGAAACATGAATCCTACAATGGTCCAGTCAGTAACAAAACTCAATTGGGATGGGTTGTTCATGGATGTGTAAAATCGGACCGTCGACACATACAGGCAAATTGTACATTTCATGTAAGTGACACCCAAACCTATGACCAAGTAGATGATTTAAGCATTTTGCACAACCTTGTTAAATCAAATTGGCACATTGAAAACGAAATGACCTTTCTGAAAGATAACAAAAGATGCCTAGATATTCTGGAAAAAACAATGAAAAGAAAAGACAATAGATTTGAATGCGGACTGTTTTGGAAATAAGATGAATTTGCTAGAGTGCTACGATATTTGTTTTAAAAGACTTCTACTATTGGAACGAAAATTTATAAAAATCAGATAACCGGTCAGAAATATCAGGAAACGTTTGAGTCCTACGAAGCTAAAGGTTATTTAAAGAAATTAAGTGCAGACAAGTCAGCAATTGTAAATCCTATTTACCTCATTTCATATTATTCATATTATTTACCTCATTTTGGCCTAGTAAACAGCAATAAACCGGACAAAATGAGAATTGTTTCCGACGCAGCAGCTAAAAGTCGTGGTAGTTGCCTGAATGATCATCTTTTAGCAGGACCACACCTTTATAATGAACTAGCTTCAGTACTTATGAATTTTCGGACAACTAAAATCGCATTCGTGGGCGATTTAAAGGAAATGTTCTTACAAATAGAAGTAAGACCAGAAGATCGACACGCAGTCAAAGGACTCCAGACATATATGAAATTCAAGTGCTATTTTTTGGAGCTAAATGTAGCCCATGTATTGCACAACAAGCTAAGAACCGAAATGCACTAAATTTTCAAGATCAGTATCCAAAAGCTTGTGACGAAATAATCGGAAAACATTATATGGACGATTATTTACGCGGTGCCAATGACGTTGAAAGTGAAATTCAATTGATTAATGAAGTTTAATACATTCATGAACAAGCAGGATTCCAAATGTATAATTGGATTTCCAATTCAAAGGAGGTTTTGAGTAAAATAGAGGGGACACATGACGTAAAAGACCAAACGAAAGTAAAAAGATTGACCGAGGAAAGAGTTCTAGGTTTAATGTGGAGTTTTGAAGAGGACATACTTGCCTTTAGCCTAAAGTTTCAGAACAGACATAAGGATCTTTTGACTTTCCAGCAACGACCGACCAAACGCGACATCCTCGAAATAACTATGTCAATATTCGATCCCTTAGGATTTCTATCTAACTTGTTAATTGCCAACAAAATACTTCTGCAAGAAATCTGGGACAGGGGCATAGAATGGGACGATCAAATACATGACAATCATTACAGCATTTGGGAAAAATTATGAAAAAATAACTCCAGACTAAAGGAGCTAAGAATTCTAAGAAGAATGACTGATCTTCCACTCGACAAATGCAATATACAATTGCACATATTTTGTGATGCGTCTAAAATTTGCTTACGCAGCTTGTGCATACTTAAGGTTTGATGATGGTCAAAAGGTAGATTAGATTAAAACCCAATTATTCTGTCCAAAGAACATGCGATCCGAATTACCACGCTAAAAATTACCACATCGGTATGGAGACGGTGATAGCCAATCTTAGACATAGATTTTGGATATCAAATTGTCACAATACAGTAAAAAAGGTAGTTTTAAACTGTCTATGAAAGTGGGAATCGACTACTTTGGACCCATCGAAATTTTAGTTAATCGTAGTCATGCTAAAAGATACGGTGTTATTTTAACCTGTATGGCAAGTCGCGCAGTACACCTCAAAATCGCGGATGATTTGTCCAGTAATGCCTTCATGCACGTTTTCCGACAGTCGACGCGGTTATCCAGAGGAATTGTACTCGGATAATGGCACAAATTTAAAAAAGCGAGTAAAGACATACGGGAAAATACATCAAAATTTCAAATGACTGAGCTAGCACAGTTCTTAACTGACAAAAAGTGTAAATGGTTTTTTAACCCCCCATTAAGTCCACATATGGGAGGAGCATGGAAACAATTCTTTCAAACTATGAAGAAATATTTAAATTCGATGCTTCAAGTACGTCATCCAAGGGAATGTGTACTTAGAACATTATTTTGTGAAATAGAGTTTATGATAAACAGCAGACCTCTTTTATATGTCCCATTAGATTCCATAGAGACTGAGCCATTGACACCCAACGACATTTTAATAGGGCCAAATTTTAGGGACTCTTTTTACGCAAATGCTACCGATAATGACCTTATATGCCTTAATATAAGGCTGTCCAAAAAATCTTGCGGTATTTCCACAAGCTTGTCTTTGCAAGCGCGTAGTTCTAGTTGTACTCGTCGCATCGGTTCACGCTAGAGCTTTTGGAAAGCTCTTTTCACGCGCTAACACGTGTTTGATTTATTGTTGTTTGTTTTTAGTCGTTCGTGAGTTATAGCGTCTCAAACATGGAGCAAAATAAAGAGAAAATACGGCATATTTTACAGTACTACTACGATAAAGGCAAAAATGCAACTCATGCTGCCAATAAAATTTGTGCAGTTTATGGACCCGATACAGTTTCCATTTCCACCGCACAACGATGGTTTCAACGTTTTCGTTCTGGTGCAGAGGTGATCGAAGATGCGCCACGGTCCGGAAGGCCTGTCGTCGAAAATTGCGATAAAATCGCTGAATTGATCGAAAGAGACCGGCATAGTAGCAGCCGTAGCATCGGCCAAGAGCTGGGCATGAGTCATCAAACCGTTATAAACCATTTGAAGAAGCTTGGATTCAAAAAGAAGCTCGATGTATGGGTGCCACACGACTTGACGCAAAAAAAAATTTTGGCCCGTATGGATGCATGCGAATCGCTTCTGAATCGCAACAAAATCGACCCGTTTTTGAAGCGGATGGTGACTGGCGATGAAAAGTGGGTCACTTACGACAACGTGAAGCGCAAACGGTCGTGGTCGAAAAGCGGTGAAGCTGCCCAGACGGTGGCCAAGCCTGGATTGACGGCCAGGAAGGTTCTTCTGAGTGTTAGGTGGGATTGGCAGGGAGTCGTCCACTATGAGCTGCTCCCCTATGGCCAAACGCTCAATTCGGACCTGTACTGCCAACAACTGGTCCGCTTGAATGCAGCACTCATGCAGAAGAGGCCATCTTTGATCAACAGAGGCCGAATTGTCTTCCATCAGGACAACGCCAGGCCACACACATCTTTGGTGACGCGCCAGAAGCTCCGGGAGCTCGGATGGGAGGTTCTTTTGCATCCACCGTATAGTCCGGATCTCGCACCAAGTGATTACCACCTTTTTCTGTCCATGGCGAACGAGCTTGGTAGTCGGAAGTTGGCCACAAGAGAGTCCTGTGAAAATTGGCTCTCCGAGTTTTTTGACAATAGGGAAGCGAGCTTCTATAAGAGGGGCATTATGAAGTTGGCATCTCGTTGGGAACTCGTCATCGAACAAAACGGCGCATATTTGACTTAAATCGCATTATTATAACCAATTTTATGAACAATTGAAAATTCAATAAAAATACCGCAGGACAACCTTATATGTGGAAGGTATCCCAGAGATTAGCAGATCAATTTTGGCGTAAGTGGAAAAGGGATTATAGACAGTACTTATTTTGTAGCCGAAAGTGGTCAAAAGATTGTCGTGTTATTAAAGAGGGCGATATCGTGTTAATTTTGCATTCTGATTTAAGGCCTGTATCCAGCACTGCGGAAAATTCCTGCCAGGAATTTGCTAATTATTTTGAGTGTGTGGAACCCAACTAAAACAAACTGTCGTTCAGAGCGTTCTCTGTCTCTCTCTCTAGTCTCTGTCTCCCGCTCTCCAAGCGTTCTTACTGTCATTCGCTGGCAAGCATATATAACATTAATAAATTTAAGAACTTTAAACACAATTACAAGTATTCCACCTTCTTCATTAATTTGTGCTGCAACACTATCTCAAGCACTTTTCACAGAAATGTTGTCAAAATGCTTTTTCTCTGTGGCTCGTGAAACACATGGTCTTGCTTCAACTGCTTATATTAAATCAATCTTCTTCTCACAGTTTTTGCCTCCATCTTGTGACAAATCACTTCCGAAATAATTGTAAACAATATATTCCTGGCCTGAATGACAGCTGTTTCTCGTTCCACACACGCTTCCGAAACGCCGCTATTGATACGCCGCTATCTATAAAGTGTGGATTTCGTTCGTGTTGCTGGATACACAACAAACGAAAAAGCAAACTAAAAATTCCTGGCACAGTTTTTTTTATATGAAGTTTGACAGGAATTTTTAGTTTCCGCTGTGCTGGATACCCGGCTTTACCAAGAAATTGCTAGCCCAAAGGCCATAATAATTAAAGTGTATCCAGCTCATGATGGTCGCGTAAGAATTGTTGACGTTAAGACTAAAACTGGTATATTTAAGAGATCTGTTATAAAACTTAAGCTCCAAGTATTGAACAAGTGAAGTATTGTTGATCCCAATACTTGAGAGGAGAATGTTGTGAACCCAACATAAGTTTAAATTGTATTGTCTATCGTTCAATTTTTTATCGATATATAAATGAACCATGTGGTCACCCTTTTTTTGGTATTTTAGTTTAAGTAGATGGTCAGTCGAAAGAAGGAATTCAATTGTGAAATGGTGGAATTGCCGATGAGATGTGCGCAGTTGTGTTAATTATAAGTTTAGGTCCAATTTAATAAATACTGTCCAACAAAATGATGAAAATCTGGTCTTTCGAGCCAGACAAATTGAAAAGGCTTTACTTTACAGGTAAAGTCCGCAGCGAGGACTTAAAACAACAAATACGAGATGTTTATTGTTTGGCATTCTTTTAACGCCTGGAATATCTGGAGTAATTCTATTGACACAGAAGTTTTAGAGATGATCTAAATTTGAAGTGTTGCTTCGTTATTGCATATTTTATTATACTATTTACACGTATCCTATTTGTTTGTTATTAAAGCTAGGTACGGAGACCCTGAGAATTTTCTCGGAGCCCATCTAATTACATAGCTCAGAGAATGAGCTGCACAAAATTCTCAGAGCACCTTCTCAGAGCGGGTACGGAGACAACAAAGATTTGCTCTGAGAATGAGCATGACCTGCCAACTCGTTTTTTGGCCAAACAGCTGATTAATTCTCGCAGGGGGTCAATGAAATTATCAAACATGTTTGATAATTGTCAGAGGTACCTACAGGAAAAAAAAAATGGAACAAAAACCATTTCGATGCAATTTGCACAACCCATAAATGCTCCTCCTCCTCCAGCAACATGCAAAATGTCCCCATAAAAACAACCATGGCATTCCCCAAAGCCTCTGCATTCATCAAAGATGAATCCAGTTTACATTTTCACAAAAAAATTAGCTTATCTTACGCGCGCTTTTTTATATAAACAATCAACAGCTGACCAGTGCAAGCTGACCGTTTCAGATTTAGTGACACTTTGTTGTTTTCTGGTCACACTACAGTCTCAGAGGCCGCTCTGAGAATTATGAAACAATTCACGCTGCGAGAAAATTCTCAGCATCTCCGTACCTAGCTTAAGCAACAAATAACCTGGGTTAAATTGCTTATATCTAGGAAAGCCCTGAATGTATTTATTATACATTTGCATGAATATTAATGTACGGTTTATGTTAGATCACGTAGTCTTTTAATATTGCCTATAAACATTTCGTGTATGATTCATAATAGTTGGCCAGCTATAATTATACTCTGTACCGTAGGTACATAGAGTATTATAAGTTTGTGCAAAAGTATGTAACATCCAGAAGGAAGCATCTCCGACCCCATAAAGTATATATATTCTTGATCAGCATCAACAGCCGAGTCATGTCCGTCATGTCCGTCTGTCCGTCTGTCTGTCCGTATGAACGCACAGATCTCAGAGATGGTAAGAGATAGAGGTTTGACATGTATGGGACATATGCTTCTAATGTCTGCACGCAGATCAAGTTTATTTTCAATTTTGGCCACGCCCCCTCCCGCCCCCGCAATTTAGAAAAAACGTCATATCTCCCACAGTTTTGAAGATAGATGGCTTGTTCCTTCTGGACATGTTTAGTTATTAGGATAACTTATCGATCCGCCAAAGGAATGAAGAAGATCGGATGAACGGTTTTCGAGTTATGATCAAAAGAAATTTTCTTGGTACAGAGTATGTTATAGTCGGGCTTGACCGACTTTCTTTCTTGTTTTAAATTCATTTTTTCGGGACTAGCCGCCTGAAGCTTTGTCCATCAAGGTGACGAAATTTATGAAAATATAAGGGTCTTTGAGCTATATGCTTAAGTGGTGGAAATAATAATTCGATTCGATTGAAAAATGGAATTGTCCTCTTCAAAGGCCAATTTGGCCACCTTCCAGCTTGCTGATGCTGCTCGCTTGAGACCAGTTTTGTAAACAGTGGACAAAACTGAACCAGAATTTTTGCTCAAAGGGGCTGCAACAAAATGACTGTTCCCCTGTGTTTTCTAAACTCATTTTTAAACTTGCACATAAAAACAAAACCGGTGTACGCAAAGAAACATGTTTTTAAGTCTACCCACAAAGTGCGAAAATGAGCGGACAACTTCTGGATAAAACTCTTTTGTTCTTCACCTGATTAATTGCAATAACTAATTTGTAAACCCTGTTCCCATTGAAAATGGGAAAAGGGGGATCATGAAGTTGTACGAATGTATCGAACAGGGAGAAGGAAACATTTCCGACCACATAAAGTATATATATTCTTGATCAGCATGAACCTAGACCTAAACAGCCGTCAGAAAATTGCAATCAGAACAATCAGAGACAAAAAATACCGGAATTATAAGCGAAACAATTGAGCTGATAAGGCCACTCCCTCAGTTGTTAGTCAGGACTAGAACCGCTTAAAAGTCAAAATAATGTTGCCTACATTCAGGATGACTATTGAATAGCTGTTACAAAAACCGGCTACATGTATCTTCAAAACTTCAAAAACAAACAAATGAACAGAGTATTTGTAGTCGGGAAACTCGACTGCAGCGCCCTTACTTGTTAGATTTGGAAAATACAAAAAAAAATAAAATAAACAAAAAAGATGTAGTCTTCCGCTCAATGTCTTCACATAGAACTCAAAATTATCTTAAAAGCCAGAAATATTCGAGCGAAGCCGACGGTATAAGCTAGTTTTATTTATGCAAACAGTCGGGAGTTGATTTATTTAAGTTCGGAAATTTGGATTCTGGTACACGCGTGATAGTAAAAATGTGGTAACTGGTGAAACGTTAACCACTTATGCGAACGAAAGGCTCCGTACTGTAACCAAATCGATGTTTTAAACTGTCTAATCTATCTATCAGTTGCCTAAATAGTTAGTTGCAGCCCCGCTTATACGGTTAATTTATTTTGATGTATCTTTGGCTGCCATATTTTGATTAATTCTCTAAAATGGAATTTAAGTTATGTATTTCATCGCTGATTTGCCTGCTGTTTGTCTATTCTCATTAGCTTTTTCCTACGTTCTGCTACATCTTTCACATGATTTCTATATCTTTTTGCGCTTTAGGCTCCAGCCCTTGACTTTATGTTTCATTCTCTTACTTCTGAATTTGTATTCAATACCTTTCTTCTTTATTTTTGAACCTTAAATTGATGGAGAAGGAAAAACCAACCCAGGCACAGGAGTAAGAAGAGCTAGTAAGAAAGTCGTTCATGCCTAACCATAGCATACTCTATACCCTTCAATTATGTATTTATCACACAAAAGGTGTAAAGCGCTGCCCATCGCTGTTCCAACCGCTGCTGCATAGCATAAATGCTTGTTTTCCCTATAACTCGACTATCGTTCATCCGTTGTTCATTATTGCTTAGGCGGTTCGATAAATAATACGGATTAATAAAAATGTCCAGAAGGTTCGTACCTACTATCAATACCAAATGGCGGCGGCAGGATTAGCCTGATCTGCCTACAAGTATAAAAAGTATATGTCCTTCTTACAATCTCTGACACCTGTTTCTTCATGCGGACAGACAGGGCTATATCGACGCGGCTGTTGATGCTGATCAAAAATATATTTAATTTGTAGCGCCGGAATTGATTTCATCTGGCTGCACTTTTTGCACAAACAGAATACACTCTTTGTACGTTTAATTCACAGTATAAAAATTGAGCTGGAAGAAGGAGACGCTATTAATAAAATTTAAGGCATAGAAATGAGGATGAGCAAACTTACACGTGGTACTTTTCCACATTTTCTGTTACAGACCAAGATTTGTTTTAAGAATTTGATCATGCTAAATTGGATTGTACTCTACGATATTACGGATTGTTCCAACTGAAACAGTCGAGTTTAAAAAACACAACCATTTTCGGATAGGGATTCCCTTTTACAGAAAAATTAGGTTTTGATTACTCATAATTTAACCGAAATCGGGACCGAATACTAAATACGGTTAAAAGATGCATCACATTAAATTGATAAGCAATGATACTGCTTGGCAAACTATATCTAATGGAAGCAAGCCACTCCCTCTGTGTACACTCAAAAAAAAAACAGCCAAAATCGACCTAAAATTTAGAAATTCGCCTCTAAAAAGGGGTCGAAGGCGATTCGCCATATATTTTTGAAAAACTATTTCTAAAAATAAATTAAAGACTTTCTGATATTAAGAAAATATTTACTATTGGGGGGGGACTGGAGACAGAACAGCAAGAAGACTACTACACTAAAAAGCGTTAAATCCCTTATATATTATTTTTATAGGATTGCAATTAGTAATCAATATTTTAATTTCTAACTTAACCTTGCCTGGGACTTGAACTCGGTCAACACGATTCCGAATGCAGGGAATTCGAACTTGAGAATTACATGCGGTGTCTTTTTCTATTTTTCTAAATTTTAGGACGGTTTTCTAGATTATATTTCTATATTTTAGGGCGATTTTCTCAGCATGCCGAATATTAGTTGCCGCTTTTATATTCCGAATGCAGGGAATTCGTACTTGAGAATTACAAGGAGTGTCTTTTCAATATTTTTATATTTTTTAGGGCGATTTTCTAGACTTTTTTTTCTATATTTTGGGGTGAATTTCTAATGGCTTTTCTAAATTTAAGAAATGTGCTTTCTTAAATTTGGGGCGATTCGCCCTATTTTAAGACACAGTGCAATGTATTTTTTTTGAATTCAATGGTGAATTCGCCCTTAATTTAAGAAAGCATTGAGAAAAAATCTAGAAAAAGTACCCTAAACTTAAGAAAAAATAAATCAAATTTCTAAATTTACGAAACTTTTTTCTAAAAAATATTTTTTAGGGTTGTTTTTTCTAAGTTTAAGAAAAAAATGTCAAAAAACAAGAAAGGAGACTTATTTTAGCGCATATTTTAAAAATTAAAAACTGTTAGAAATCATCACTTACAATTTCAGCAAATAGGGGTCAAATGGAAAGAAAGTTTCTAGCGTTTCCTCGGCCATAGCCTTGTCCTTGTCATTGCCATAGACAGTTCTCAGTTTGCGGCGAGAATTACGTTCCAGCACGATGTAGCAATAAACCAATTGATGCGAACATGTGACTCTAGCGAATGCTGTGGAAACCGCTGGTAGGCAATAGCGCAGTGGATTATAGCCGCACATGACCAGGCGAGAAAGAGGCAGCGATTGGAAGAATAATAAATCTATAAGGCGGTACAAAGAAAAACGAGACCGAGTTAAAAAATGTGGTGATATTTTAAATGGTCCTTCAAATCAATACCCACACTTTGAACTTGTCGTCAAGCGATTGGCACGGAACGCTATCACATAGAAAATGGCTTCACAAACCGAGAAAAATACCATATTGGACTTCAGTATACCATGTCGATTGCTATATTCATCCGACTTTTCTATGTAGGTTAAAGCCCACTCACTCAGATTACGGAGATAGAGTTTCATGGTGCTAGAAGAGAGATTGATACACATGCATAAATTTATAAAGCCAAATAAAATCTTCATCATTTCCAAACTCACTTGAATGACAGAAATTTGGCACGAGCCATGAAGCTGGCCATATATCCCAATGCGGCATGACGTAAACCAACAGACGCATTGGGATCCGTCACCTTTAGCCAGAGTGACTTGAGAAAGAACTCGGAATAAGCGGAACGTATGCTGCATACTTGAAAAATTACAAATTGTAAATGGCACGGATTATGACAGGGTATCAAAACCTCATCGAAGATGCACACGAGCATTTTAAAGAACCGATTGGCTGCCAGACGTTGTTCCTTGGTTGAGTTGGGCGTAATGCGACATTTCTTGTCGAGGAACTTGTAAATCATCAATAGGCATATGTCTAAAGTCTGTCCGACGGGATGTTTCACCGACTTGAAGAGCTTTGCTCTTTCATCGTCCGAGGTGACATCATCAATTTTGTGGGCGTCACTACCAACTGTTTCATCATCCGCTTCCGCATTGAGCTCATCACGTGGAGCATTGACATCAAGAATGAGAAGTCTGCAAATTGACAGAAAATGTAAACAAGTTAGAATAGTATGAAGGGCAGGATAGATATCCACTTACCTTTGCATTACCAGCTGCATCACCTCCTCCTCAAAGACAGGCTTATACTCCAACATCCACAGCAAATTATACAAATATCCTGCAGTAACATACGATGGTCTCTTAAAGTAAGGAAACTTGGCTGTGATGACATCAATAATCACATCAAATGACATGGGCACGGCAGTGAAAATGCGATCCAAAATGCCATGAACAGTTTCCAATTCGCTACGCAAACAATCGGTGGGCGAACCATTTGACCAGTCCGAAGCCTCGAGTTCCGTGGGCACCCAATGGACAATAAACTTTTTTATATCCAAAAAAATGAAGATGGTATGCGAAATCATGATGTCAACGCTGAATTTGGTGTATGCTTTGATGGCCTTCGCAGAACGCTTTCTCCAGTTTATCGAAAGCAGAGCGTCCACCACACTGGCAAACTTAGAAGAAAGGCTATGTAAAATATTTCGGGCATCTTTCATTATCTTGACAACCTCTTCATCCTGAAATATGGTGATGTTTCAATAAAAATGTCTGAACTGCAAGACTTCGTAACCTACACAAAGTTCAGCTTCGCGTAGAAAGTAAGCAAACTCCTGCACCAAATAGAAATTGTCCTCCTCAAGTGCCACACGGACAGATTCCTGCAGACCCTTTTCCTTTGGCGTCACAAAGCGCACCTTATTCAGGGCCGCTTTTTTGGCCCTCTGAAGATGCGAACTTGGAACAGACTTCGGAACGAACCATTCGGTTGATTGGATTGTATACCGCGGCATGACTAAATAAGAATAGTGATCAAATGTACAAAAACTATTTCCCAACAGAAGTAATCGAAAGGTTACAATGAATTTCATTCAGCGGTAGAATGTTCAAGAGCGCCCAAAGTTTAATGAATTAAGCCGCTCTGTGAACATTTGTCGTCGGTATTACTAAGCCAGCATATCATAAGACTTATTAATAATCTACGAGGAAATTACTAAATAAATAAACTAGACTAAACTAAACTCGATGGAGCGTTTTTCTGTTTATATACAATTTTAGCAGATCCTTTGGCTTGCTTGCTGCGAAATGCTACCCTAAAACTCCTTACTACATGAAATGTAGCGAACAGTCTGTGACCTTTACAAAATGCCGGGGCGGAAGGGGCCGTGGCCACAATTGAAAATAAACCTGCAAGTATAAGAAGTTTTTGTCCCATACACATCAAACATCTATCCACGGTTGCCATACTTGGCGTTTATTCAACAAAGCTGGTGTTTTTTTTTCTTTTGGTGAAGTGGCTTCTTGTTTTTTGGAAATTGGCGCCAATAATAAAAATACTGTATTCCGTTTAACAAACAAGTTCAGGAATTTTGTGAAAAAATGGAAAAGTAAGTAAAGAAGAGTTGACACAATAACACAATATTCATTATAACGCAACATTTACACTACACTGAGTTGGCTATCGAAATCGTTATCGCCGCAATAACGCAGAATAGGTGTTTATATTATCACAAGGTTGCGTTATGCGTTAAGAGTTAAGAAAACAGCTGAGTTTTGTTTTTGTTTTGGCAGCAGCAAGGAACTTGTTAAAGGTTAACGGAAATTGAATACAAAAGTATTATTCGTAATTATTATATCGATGGAACAAAATTACGGCATGATTATGCAATGTATGAATTGCTTTTGCGCCAGCCAATTGGAGCATAAAATCTCTTGTTAAGTCATGAAACCGGTTTAAAATTAGTCTTATACCTATATTTATGTACATATAGACCACCAACCCTTTTCGCACAATTATTTTGACTCATAATCATGTTTTTTGTCGGATGAATTTGACAAACCTTATATTTTGAAATTTGCAACACAGGCTTATAGCTGTTTTTTGTAGTGCTAGTGACGATTTTTGCGCGATAGGCAGAAATGAGCAACATTTATCGAGTGTAACGAATAAACGCACATGCATCCAAATGAAATTCAACTTTTTGTCACTATTAGCGCCCTATACTTTTTGTATGGGGAAAAAGCTGCTTGTTGCCGCTTAACGCAAAACGCACTCCTAGTGCAAATAGAAAAATAGCAAATAAATTGACTACATATTAAGGTTTCTTAAAAAAAAAGTGCAACTGGAACTAAGAAAATTGTTTGGCTTTTTATACCCTGTTCCCATTGAAAATGGGAAAAGGGGGATCATGAAGTTGTGCGAATGTATGTAACAGGGAGAAGCATATGTCCCAAACATGTCAAACCTCTATCTCTTACCATCTCTGAGATCTGTGCGTTCATACGGACAGACAGACGGACAGACGGACATGACTCGGCTGTTGATGCTGATCAAGAAAATATTTACTTTATGGGGTCGGAGATGCTTCCTTCTGGCTGTTACATACCTTTGCACAAACTTATTATACTCTATGTACCTTTGGTACAGAGTATAAAAATTATTAAAAATATGCCGTTTTTTCCCCTACGAAACCTATGTAGCCCCTTAATGTAAAGAAAAAACGCTCGCTTCCGAGTAGAGAGGAACAACTTTAATGTTCTTGTAAATTGCTTGCAAGGAATACCAAAACAGGACGCGAATTTCCGGATGGCTACTCTATTAGATAAGCGGATTGCAATTGCCTTGCACGCGCTTGGCTCCTCAGCCGAATATCGGACAATTGGCAGGTTGTTTGGCGTGTCGACTTCCATGGTCGGTAAAATACTCCACGATTTTTCATACCATTTTTTTTTAAAGAATTCAAATTTTGCCGCTTACAATCAGCGGTTCTAATGATGACACTTGGTCTTATCGATAGAAAATCTAGTATTTTAGCGAAAAAGCTAAAAAAAAAATGCCCGGGTGAATGTCAAATGTAGTCACAGAAATGTATACTCTACTAACAGCAAAAGGGATATTCTTTGGCAAAACATGAAAGATAAATACCAAGATACCGTTATTTGGCAGGCATCCATCTCAACTATACCAGTCAGAAATATAAGTCAAATAATTATAGTACATCCTAGTTCATTAACCTTACATTAAACAGATGTCAAAAATGTCAAGCCAATAGTGTTAACGAAGGTAACAGGCAGGAGCAGTGCCAATGATGGTACTTCTGAGATTTCTCCCTCTTAGCCAAATAGACCATCCAACTGTGTTGAATCACTAAGCACTTGTATATAAGTGCATATTCAGGCGAAAGTAGCTTAAAAGTAAAAGTAGTTGCTTTTTCAAAGTACCGAATGATTTGACCAAAGCAGGAGTTTGGAGTAGAAAGGCTCAGCAAGAATTAACAGACTTACCAGAGCAAGGAATACTTTCTGTTAAGTCAGACTAGGGCTGAGGATAAAATATTAGTAGATCATCACAAAAAAAAATTATCAGCATATATAGGCGAAATAAGCGAAACGCTACCGGTATAAAAATACAAGTGGTTTTCAAGGACGACAATTCAAACGCCGATTTCAGCAAATCCTGAGGGAATTTTTTAATGTGACTAACCTTAGAATGTTGTGCATTGATGACTCTTTAAAATGGTTTTGATTTTACCACAAAATGATTTATACTTTTTTCAAAATATAATTTTAATGCAAAGTAAAAATGTACAGTTAATTGCAATCACATAGTTTGTTATTGTTTCTTACGCAATCTTCATTAGCTCTTTTTACCCTTAGAATAATCTTAGATAGCAAAATTCAATGACATCTATACACTATTGTAAAATGAACGGGAGCGTAAGTTAAAATCGGCCCTGAACGACTTCTTTATAACTCTGCCAATAATTTTTCTATATTTATGAAAATCAGAAGTCAGTGATTTTAGATATTGGATAGATACACTGCAAAATATGAACTTAATGGCTTTAAAATTGTTGGTGTAAAAAAACTTGATCTACGTGCGGACAATTGAAGCCTACATCTAAAAATTTGATGCCCTAGGTCTTCTAGTCTCTGAGATCTAGGTGTTCACACAGACAGACGTACATAGTTGTTTCCCCTTAAAATTCTGATACAATATGTCGATTTTAAGAACTTTTAGAAAAGAAAAATAAAGGGAAAATTAGGACTGCAAGCAATCACCTTTCCCAGCCCTTTGCTGAACGTTTTTAACGATAAACACTAGAAAAACAAATCGAAAATAGTTTTGCAAGTTAATGACACAAACACAACTAGAACTACGTAAATGTAATGTAATGCATGTTTTATGCCCGGTTCTCACTACGGCACATTCTTGCATTCCTTGTGTAGCACCATACTAAAATCAAAGCGGCTAGTGGTAGCAAATAAGTTGCATCCATTTTGGATGCGGCTGCATCCGTGACTTTTCGAGTAGTGACTTGACAGGGTATCGATAATTTTGCCTATCGAACGAGTGTCATTACAGCTGAAAGCACTAACAAAAACAATAAACAGCTGTAGAACTGTAAGTGTAAAAAAAAAACAAAAGAAAATGGTCAGAAAGTTGCCCCCTTGTTCAGAGATTTTGCTTAGAAAAGTGCACTTTTTCATTTATATTTTAATTTTCCCACATGTACTAAAAGATTGTTTCTCATTTCATATCAAACGCAAATTTATTTTATTATTAAATGCTAAAATGTATCATTGAAGAAACATTAAGACAATCAGCAATTCGTAACAATTATCAATGGTTCAATATACAAGTCTACAAAATTCAGCAAAAACGGAGAGTCATTGGGAACGTAATTTCAAGAATTCGTTTTGATGGTACAATTGGTTAAGGAACCTCCAGAAACGGTCCTAAAACCTAATATGCTGAATATGGACCTTATACGAGAAGTCCAAGATAAATTCGTATGTGCCGAAGTTGTTATACCCTTTCGAGATATTTTGAAATATTAATTTCGGCGAAAGTTTGCAGAATCAGTTTGCATATGTTACTTATGATGGTATGAAAAATAAAAAAAAGCAAACATCGGAAACCAAAAAGTGGTTCCCTTGGACCCATTTTCCGATCAATCCTATGTCAGCTTTATATGTAAGGTCAATGAACGGGACCAATAAATTGTGAAACTAGAGGCATCAGCTCATACCCAGATTTTTTTGATGACCCTAAGTTCGCGATTAATGGGCACAATTTATAATACCAAAATACAAATACATCTGTTGCTTTAGACTATTTGCAATCTAAAGCTAAAATTTTAACAAATTCACCAAAGATAGAAGGGTTCACTGCCATTGGTATACTTAATTCCAGCCTTCAATGGACAAGTGGTTAATACCACGACCAGGGAGGCCAAACTAAGATACTTGATTGAATCGAAAAAAAAATCTGAAGAATTTTATAAGATTTTCAATTTGTTGCGATGCAGACCAATAAAATGATAGAATGCAACGAAAAACCTTGATTTTTGAAACCAAAATTCGAGTCTTTATAGGGCATTAACTAAGGATATTGAGAGGCAGACTATGGGCATGTACAATGTACATTGTACATTGTACATGCAACTGCCTTAGAACAACATTTGGGTATCAGCAGGCTTCAACAAAAATATGCTAATAATCTTATGATTAACATGTATCATTTCCGAGTCGATATAACAATATCCGTCTGTCTGTCAGTATGAACGCACAGATCTCAGAGATAGTTAGAGATAGAAGTTTGACGTGTATGAGACAAAAACATATAGCTGCAGGCAGAACAAGTATATAAACTTTATAGGGTCGGAGATGCTTCCTTCTGGATGTTACATACTTTTGCACAAACTTATAGTACTCTATGTATGTACCTACGGTACAGAGTATAAAAACATGTAAGTGGTGTTCAAATGTATTCAATACTATTTAGCATACTGTAACTACTCACACCGCATTGACTGAAATTCCCCCTTTTCCCCTTATCAGTTGACATTCAGTGTGCCTAAGATATATTTGAAAAATACTAATTTATGTTTTATTGATTTTCATCATGTCATAGCCTTGCGATGAACTCTTAATGGAAAAAACACCAAGATCCAATAGGTGTCGCAGTACATTAACAAAGTGAAAAAATTATTTGAAAATTTTAATAATTTTTTTTTTGGTCCCAAGAACAGTTTTTAACAATATATATTCAGCTCAACCAAATCGGTTAAGCCGTTCCTGAGAAAAATTTTAAAAAATTAAAAAATTTTTTATATAACTTATATAACTTTCCGCCCTTATAAATCTACTCCAATAGCGCCTGTCGACTAAAAATTTAGAAGAGTGAGCTTCTCAATGATGGTTATCACATATTTCAATTTGGTGCTGATTAGAGCGGGGCAGTTTTTGTCTGCTTATTCGGTTAAGCCATTTAATTCGAAAATGTCTTTGGTGGATTAACCACTATAAGTTAAAATGCAGTGAGCTGAATTATTAAAGCTATAAGATCCGTTTTCCTGCTGGGAATAAAGCATGTTGGTCATAAAATGAATTGCACAATTTTGGAAAGCCGTTAATTCCCTAAATGGACAATGTTGCTCTAAGGAAATTACTAGTAAAAAAAAGTGCCCGTATTCCGCGACTGAAAAGGCCTGATTCCAGATTAAATAAAAATTAATGATGTCACAATACTTCATTTCATGAAGACTACTCTGTTCATAAGCATTTATTTTTAAGCGCAAATTTATTTTTGTGCGTTATGGAATCCACCATTAAGTCTGAAAATAGAGGAAAGTTAACTTCGGCTCCATTCCGACCCCATATATATTCTTGACGAGCTGAGTCGATTGAGCTTTGTCCGTCCGTCTGTCTATCTGTCTGTTTCTACGCGAACTAGTCTCTCAGTTTTAAAGCTATCGAGCTGAAATTTTGCATAGAGTCTTCTTTTTGCTGCACACTACAAATATATCGGAACCGACCGGATCGGATGACTATATCTTATAGCTTCCATAGGAGAAATTGGTCGGAAAACTAGTTTTAGTGAGAAAAACTTTTTTCTTTTCAATGGAAACGTCGCCAAACTATGTAATCGTAGGTATTAAATTTTTTTTTTATAATTCTACCAAATTTTATTAAAATCGGACAACCGTATCGTATAGCTGTCATACAAAAGAAAGGTCTGAAAAACAGTCTTACTTAGGAAACCTTTTTTGTTTTTAATGGTAGCATGCAATTTTGTGTTTGTTTGTTTCACAAGCTTTCACATAATTTTGCAAATTTTTGGCCAAATCGGATGACTATATCATATAGCTCCCATACGAACGATCGGTCGGAAAATGGCAAAAAGGGTGTTTTTTTTTAAATATTTAAGCGAGCACTTGCAAGGGTATAAAAACTTCGGCACAGACGAAGTTAGCTTAGCTTTCTCGTTTTCAATAAGACTACTTTTCTGGCTCTACTTTTGTATGACAGCTATATTATATGGATGTCCGATTTCGACCAATTTTGGCAGAATTATGAAGAAACATTAAAAACTAGTAAATACTGAGTTTGGAGACGTTTGCATTAAAACAACAAAATTGATCCCACTAAAACTAGTTTTTCGACCGATCGTTCCTATGGCAGCTATATGTTATAGTCATCCGATCCGACCGGTTCCGACAAATGTGCAGCGTATTTTTACAGGAAGACTTCGTGCAAAATTTGGTTGCGATTGCTTTTAAACTGACGGAGGCGATAGCATAGAAACAGACGGACATGGCTATATCGACTCAGCTCGTCATGCTGATCAAGAATATACATCATTTATATGGTCGGAAATGCTTCCTTCTATGCGTTACAAACATCTGGACAATTTCAATCAACCTTCTGCAAGGGTATAAAAACACAATTTGGTCTATTTATACCCGTTACTCGTAGAGTTAAACAGGTACACTTAAGACGTACAAATTTATGTAACGGGCAGAAGAAAGCATCTTTGACCCCATAAAGAACATTCGTTATTGATCAGCATTAATACCCCAGTCGATCTTGACCTGTCCAGACGGCCTTTGTTTTAAATGTTGGCCACCTGATGCCTCTGGTTTCGCAATTGATGTCGCACTGTGTAGTAATCTGATGTTGGCCAAGTTATGCAGATCTGTTTGAAAGCTAAAGAAATTAATAATGAACGAGTTTATTAACGCGAGATCTGATAACTTAACATGTTTTTTAACTAAGACCACTTTTCCGACCGATTATTTCCTATGGCAGCTTTGATATATTGTCGTCCGATCGAAGGCAAATAGTTTTAATTGATAATAATTACTGCATCAGCGTGCAATAAAAAAAAGAAGACAGCTAAATTTCATCTCGATAGCTTCAAAACTGATAGATTAGTTTGCCTAGGAACAGACAGATTGCGGATAAAGCTCAATCGACTCATATGAGATCCGCTAGTCAAAATATAAAAAAAAAAAATGAAAATACACAACTCACACGGCATCTAGCAAAAATGAACAACCACTTACAATTGCAAGCACATAAAATCACACAGACACATACTTATAGATAGGTTCCGTGGGATTAATCGTGATTGACGGCTCTCTGCACTACATTACACATGCTTCAAGTACATAAGCATTTCATGAAGTGAAATATTCAATTCAACTAAATTTAATTTAAATTCAAATCAAAAATCATTTTTCTACTCTTAAATTTACACACAACGGAACGTGGTTTCCAAAAGAACGTTAGAAGCGTCTGGACAGCATGCAATTGTCCATTCTAATGGCACGTATGCAGCAAGGCGAAGTAGGACCAAAACGATTGACGATAGCTTTTTTTTGGGAACATGTTTCTTTTGCCGAATATTAAAAGCAGTGCTGCCACTGTGGCAATTTTCATATCAGATCTAGCTTTCTGTAAAGACTGAAATTGTTCCTGTTTTTAAAATGAAAATGCCTGTTCTGAGAGTGTAACAACATTCTGTTATCATCAACATTCGATAAGTAATTTTGACATTTTAGGAAATTGCCTTGTTTTTTAAATTATTTAGACTTGTTCACTTTGCGGTATTAAGGAATGTTCGGAGTTCTAAGAAAATATTTACCCATCAACGCTCGTCGTATGAAATTTCAAAAATTCCGGAATTGTGGAAGTTATAATCAAATCAAAAAAACACACAGTTGCTTTTATGGGACTAGTTTTGAAAAAAAGCATGAAGCCCCATATTTCGCATGCACAAAAAAAATGATTTGTATACCCTTGCAGAGAGTATATTAATATTGTTCAGATGTTTGTAACGCATAGAATGAGGCATCTCCGACCACGTAAGTATATATAATTTTGATCAGTATGACGAGCTGAGTCGATATAGCCATGTCTGTCTGTCCGTCCGTATGTTTCTATGAGATTCGTTTTTTAAGACCTAAAATGTATAATATGCATTTTTAGCGAACATTTTATAATATCCCATATTAGGCTCAGCTTATAAATTGAAATCAAAACTTTTTTTTCATCGATTAAACATTTATATCCTGAAAAAAACTAATTTATGGATACACGTCACTGAGTAAAGACACTCGATGAAACATTTAGTCAATACATTTGAAAATGGATGCATTTTTGAAGTTGAAAGCCTAAAAGTAAAACCTGTTTTTGGAAAACGGGAACAATTAAAAATTGTTTATCAGGAAGTTATGTATTTTGTGCAAACAGTCGTTAAAAATGCCTTAAAATTTATTCCTAGAGTTAGAGGACTGTATTAAAAGTAATTCAAACTGCATATTTACTTAAACCATATTGTTGATAATGTAAATCAGCATCGAAATTATGGGTCTGGCCTTTAAGGTAGTCTGGGTACAAACTAGAATATGAAAAATTAATGGAAGATTCCATGTTTTAGCAACTACTTCTCACTGAAGAAAGTTAAACACGAGATGTGCTTCTGCCATGCAGTCAAGTCCGACTGGATTCACACATAACACATACATACACGTCTGATTCAATACTTATTTCTACTTACGAAATTCAAATGTACACAAATATTTACAGGTAATTAAGATTTTACGAACGCATGGGACACGATAGAGCACGAGTACAAGCCGTGTTCCAAGATTTGTCTCCAGAATCTCAAAGTGAAAACTTTGGGCCTTGCATGCAAATATGTACGAAAGCTGAAATACCGTTTTTGAGAGGTGTGTGGCACAGTTGGGCGAACAGATATACAACAAATCTTAGAGCGAGTCCGGTTGGATCTCCAATACCCAGAGGATTCAGCCTACCACCGTGTGACATTGATGTGTTGTTTTTTTGAGGCGCTTACTCAAAGTGGCCCGCTTTCCTAGCTTCAGTTCAAAAGCTTTTCCTCCTCAACGCGAAACAAGTTGTAAGACAAGAACAATTGTCTCATAATCCCCACTGATCAACGCTCGTTTCCCATTCGTATGGCAAGACTTACAAGACTGTTTGAAAATCATAATCTTGCTTATAAATACCAAATTAAAATACCTGTTAAGCCTCCAAGTCGTGTTGTTGAGCCAGGTCCTGCTTACAAAGAGCTGCAACATACCGTTTAAGGCCGTATAAGAGATGTGCGTCTAAATAACGAATGTGTCTTCGCGTCGCATCGGAACGGTGGGATGTGGAACCAAAAGTAATTAATTAATTATTTTAGTGTTTAACCCTTTATATGGCACGGACTCCGATTTTGATGCGGTGTTTTTTATTCTATAGAAACTTAAAAATATAAAATACACTTATTTTTCGATTTGGAAATTTGTAATTTTTGACTCTTTAATTATGGAAACACGTAATGTTCCATAAATGCATCAGATCTGCTTGGAACGAAAATTAAACTTTTTATAGTCTTCATTAAACTTCAGCAACTTCATTGCTATGATTTAAACACATTTAACAGAACATTTCAGATAAAATTGGTTTAGCAAATATATCTTAATTTATATGAAAATTTGAAAAACAAATATTTCTTTTGTTGAAGAATAGTGCTACTTCATATATGTCACACATTACTTGTAAAAATCCAGTACAGTTTGGATACTTGCATCTTATCCTATTATCTGTCTAAAATGGCCAATGCCGACCTCATCATGGAATACCATTTGATTTGGCTGTGTTGGACCTCTCTGCTTCTTTTTCTTCAGTTCATTTTCAAAAACAGAGTTTCGTTTTCCCAGCTTTGATTTAGTTTCATCTTTTGTTAACACTTCTGGGCAGGGATCGTAAATAATGATTATTTGTAGATTTTTCATCCTCAAAAATCATCAACTTGGAGTACCCGCATGATAAAACGTATCATAATAGAATACGGTTGTATTTCGATATTCTATTCATTTCCACAATGATTTTTATTTCTTGGTTTTTATTTTGTTGCTCAATCAATAATGATTATTTTTTTAGGTAAAATGAATAAAAATCTAACTTAATCATTAAGTTTTAAAAATCCGGAATTTTATTTGTATTTTCAAACTTGGCATTGGGTTCTACTGGTTCGACTTGATTCACTTATTAGGGATATGCATCAATCTTGCCACAATGTCTTAAACACTTGTGGTAATCGACATTTGAGTAGTATTTATAATAATTATTTCTGAGTTTTAATTTAAAAATAGAATTTGTCTATTATTTTTTGAGTTATAAAATGAAAATCAAAAATAATCATTAAAGTTTGATTTTTATAATAGAACTCATAATGATTACGATCCCTGCTTCTGGGATATGCAGACGAAAAACAGATAGTCCTAAAACCATACTAGATGATCCATTTGCCTTGTGTACACGTTTGTAGAAAAGACAAGCATAGCTCACTGTTAAGTCCAGTTGATAATAAAACATTCTAACTTGCCAGCGTCCGCTACTTAGTGAAACTGCATATCAGTCGATTATGCTGTCGATCAGATCAGCTCCTCCCAGTTGGAAAAAGATAAAAAAAATGTTATGTTTTCCGAAGCTCGATTTGTTCGGGGAGCAAGGCAGTGCTTGCGAACGAATACAGTTGTATCTTACTCATATTCAACCTGCGTTTCTCCCTGGAAAATGCCTTTTTGGGTCGTTTTTACTGAATCACTGGGTTGTTTAGCTTGATCTTCGATGTCTTCGTCATCTGTGGTATCAAGATGTTCTTCATCTGGATAAAAATCGCAATCGTCATCGAAAAAGTCGAGTTCATCCCAGCAATCCACATTCTCAAAAATTCTAGCGACTTGTAAAGTCATTGGTTCCTTTTTCTGACATTTTCTTTTTGTCCGCACAATTTACTGAAAAGTTAATTTTTAAGTTTGCCTACATTGCCTGTTTGCCTGTAGCTCCATTCCTGCAATCGGTGGACCATAATATTCAATGCTTACTCTTGCAGCGGTCGTTCACATATTCACTTCCCCATCCAATTTGTCAGCACAGTTTTCTAGAAAATGAATTTTAGTAAGTTTCCATACATTCGGTGCAACCCTATACTTTAATATCGCCACTTTCCCCTCTCCTGCAGCAGCGACAGATTAGCCATGCTCCATTTTTGCCAGAAAATTTGTTTCATTTGGCAGAGACGCTGCCAACGGCTCAGAAGGTTGATGCGGAGATGCGTCAAGTCCGGTTCGCAAAATGCAGAAATTGCTGATCCGTTAAGAAAATGATTCGGAGTCAGCACATCCAGGTCGTCAGGGCTTTCTGTAAGGAAGTAGAGTGGGCGAGAATTAAGCATCGAAGTTATTTCGCAAATTAAGGTTTGCAATTCATCAAGGGTCAATATGTATGAGCCGACGATGTGAAAGATTCCGAAATTTCTGACATTTCGAGATGTAATGATCAGATGAGTGACATATGTTGCATGTTGACTGAGTATGAGCGTGAGTGGATGCGATGAGAATGTTTGTTTTAGGCTTCGATAAGTTTTTTCCCACCTGTTGGCTAGATGTTTGGATTACCATAGCCGATTCCAAATTCTCCGTCATCCGGCATCTTTTCTCCAGAAATGATGCCATACTGGACCAACTAGTCAACATTGCGGTTGACAGACTCTCCTCCCATTTTTCTTGTGTACGCTGATCCAACTTGCGGCTCACGATGTAAATTAGAAATCCATCAGAAGTTTCCCCAGGTGACGCCAGTGTCTGAAGAGCCTGCAGATGGACGTTAAGCTTGTCGCTATGCTCCCGCAACTGCATGCTGATCCCTTCTCCATCCCTTGCAGCTCAAAAATCACCTTGATATGTGCCTGAAAATGCATAAGTTTGTTATCAAATCGACTTTTTAATAAACTTAGGGCCCTGTCGTAATTCTCTTCGGTAAGCTCAAGGGATCGAATTGTGTCCAACGCTGCACCATCTAAACTCCCACGCAGGTGCTGAAACTTCTCGATTTTGGATATGCGACCGTCCTTATCTACAATGGTCGCGAACATTGAGTAGAAGTCCGCCAATCCGTATAATTTCCACCAAATCGAATAAGTTGAAGATCTGGCAGCCGTGGTCTGCTCATGGAGCATCCGAATGATGAAACATTTTCATCAACAAAATGACGAACCGTTGTTGAATGAGCATTTGATGAAGTGCTTGCAGCCATAAGCTCACGAGAAAGACGCGACTTTACCCTCACATACAGCTGTCCAAAATCTTCCCGCGTATTAGCACTCTACTTCAAGAAATCAATCTCCAGGCAGGATTTAGTGGCATCAAATTCGCTGTACATACGCTCGATCCATTCTAACCGTACTTACAGCTCAGCTTCATCCAGGTCAGAAATTTCTTCCGATTTTACAAACGCGCGTACGACCGATCCAGCCTTAGCCTTATACAAGTCAAGGTCACTATGTACACCCGACTGGCCACTCTTAGCACCTTCACCTATTCCAGTTGTCATTTTGAAAGATTACTTTACAAGTATCGAGTTAAAAAAGAACACCCTGTATGCGAGAATGAAAAGGCCTTTGAGCTGTTCACTCGTAGCTGCACAGCCGCTTTTATATTATATATATCAAAGCATAAGCAATGATCGCAAAGCACAAAACGATTATGCTTGTTGCTAAGGGCACCTTTGCTTTGTATGTTTTTATGTATGTATATGCAAGTATATGTATGTGTGAATGTTCAATGCACTGAACGGCAAAACTGTTTGTACCACACAGAGAGCAGTTGAACCGACGAAAAACTGCTTTGTATGTGTGTATCGACACAAGAACAAACGAAAATATTTTGCACAACGATATGTGCAAAATATTGAGCAAATTATATATGTCTATATATATAGCCGACTTGCACAGATCGCGTTGGGGTCACCAAATTTTATGTGGAAATACTGGTTTGCATCCCCAATTGGCCAAGTTAAAATCAACGAAAATGCAATCAACAAGGGCGCGCGAATAAAATTGACAGTGTTGTTTATTTGAATTCTCTAATGCAAGTGAGGCTCGCCAGCTCACCACATATTATCAGCCATGCTCCGATTTTCAATTGCTTTTGCGAATTGCGATTTCACCAAATTCGTACGATTTCAATTTAGAGCGCAGACTCGGACGGACATGGCTATATCGACTCGGCTGTTGATGCTGATCAAGAATATATATACTTTATGGCGTCGGAGATGCTTCCTTCTGGATATTACATACTTTTGTACAAACTTATAATACTCTATGTACCTTCGGTACAGAGTATAAAAATTAGTTGTGCCTTGAAATGCCGTTCTGTCTGTCCGTATTAATGCAGATATCTCCGAGATGGTAAGATAGGCATATTTAGTTTATTTTTCATTTTGGCCTAACCCACTCCCGCCCCCTTAGTTTGGAAAAAATATAAATATATCCCACAGTTTGAAAGATTGATGGTTCGCACCTTCCAGACATATTTACTAATCAACCTTATTTTTTTTTATTTAAGTGTTAATCTCCCTACATATGCAAGAGTTTGTCCCGACTGACTGACTCACTGATTGGGAATCGTCGCACAGCCTCAACAGTAAGAGATAGAGGGCTGAAATTTTAACAGAAGTTTCCTTATGTGGTGAAAGCGCATACTAAGAGGCTGTTTTGGAAAATTCCGCCCGGAAAAGCGTCGGAAAAGTTTGTATGGGGAACATTTTATTTTTCATCCGATTGACTTGAAACTCGGTTTGTAAGCAAAGACTGTAATAGAAATAGTGGACACTTATTTTCCCGATTTCGGAAAATCTGCCCACAGGGAAAATTCACTAGAGTTCGATAAGCATAAATCTATTTTTTTACCCGATTGACTTGGAATTCGGTTTGTAAGAATGGGACGTGAAATAAACAATACAGATTACGATATGGACAACGATAGCGATAACGATAGCGATTTTAAAATTGAAAATAAACTTGAAATGCCTCCAAGTAATAGAAGCTTTTGTCCCATTCACGTCAAACCTCTAACAGAACAGAGATAGTAAATCTCTGAGATCTGTGCGGTCATACGGACGGGGCAGGTAGACAGACGGACATGACTATATCGACTCGGCTGTTGATTCAGATCAAGAATATACTTTATGGGGTCGGAGGTGCTTCCTTCTGGCTCTGTGTACCTCTTGTACAGAGTATAACTATTGATCATCCGATTGACTTGAAATTCGGTTTGTTACGATAACGACTATACTGATTATGACAGCGGCGAAGCGCTCCGGGTTATATGCTAGTTATTATATATAATCATTGCCTACAATATAATAACCAATTTCGATTTTGAGAACTAGATGCTTGGCCATCGACTGACAATAGAATAAAAGTTAGATTTTGTTTAACAAATTGCAGTTCTTTTAAAAGCTTACCGCTGTAACTGTGTTTTGTGCAGTATGGTTTGCTATTATAAATAATGTTGGAACTTGGCTAAAAAGAGCGGTTCTGTTGTTTTGAAGGGCACTGCATTCGTCCGAAATATGTTTTACTGATGAGTCTCCTCCGCAGCCAGTTTAGTTAGGTTTGTTTTCTCCTTTGAGGATGTGTTTGTATGTGAGATCAGTATGTCTTGTTCTGAGTCGGGTTAAAATGCCACAGCCACTCCGGGAGCATGTGGTAGGATATCTTATTTGATATTTACTAGGGTTGGAGACTTTGTACTGATGGTTGAAGGTCTGCCAATCTTCCATTTAGATGGTTTTAAGTACATATGTCTTGGATGTTACGCCACACATACTCTTAAACTCCATAAACGTATAATTTTGATACTAGCTGATCGACCCGCTAATTTAACAGCGCTATCGGTAAGCACATTACCGTCTATACTCATATGTCCCGGGACCCAGAGCAGCTTTAGCTTGCTTTGGTTTTGGATGCAGTAGTGGATTTCGTATGGCAGGTTTCTGATGTTGTAGAAGTTTTCTATACGTTGTATGGTGGATAGGCTGTCGTTGCAAAATATATGTTTTCCCTTGTGTTCGCGAGTGAGTTTAATATATCTACCGCTTCTACTGTAAAGTCCGAGTGGTGATGTGGGAGTTGCCCCTAGAATAAAACTTATCCGTGCTGGTCCAACAAAGCAAATGTTGTAGGAGCGTCGGATTTTGATCCATCAGAGAAAAGCCATTTCCAGTTGGTGTACTTTGCCCTCTCTTTTGCTAGCAGCTGTTTAAATACTGATTTCGGTATCAAAGATTTAAGGAATGTGTGAAGTGACGTGTTGATGCTGGTAGGGTATAATCGCCAAAGTGGTGAAGTACTGACTGTATTCCAACAATATGGGTTTTCTATATTAAAGCGATTGGTGAACTATATACACCTCCGGATTGGGGATATGACTTTGCAATTTTTACGATGCTTACAGGTTTGTGGAAGTCTTTGGTTAGGATCATATTGGTTGTAGTCATTGGTTTGGGCATGAGTTTAAAAGTCGTTTGTGAGACTCTCGTTTTGAAATCTGGTAGCGCCGCTTCCGCTAGGATGCATTTTGTGGTTGTCGTTTGGAATGCACCAATGCTGCGCCGCACCGCTGCATCTTTAGGGGAGATAATTTTGATGTTGGACGGAGCACACCAGCCATAAATGGAGAGCCCGAATTCAATTTTAGACAGTATTAGTGCTCTTGTGGCTTGGAGAGGTTGGATGAATGAAGGACCGTGTCGACGTTAAGAATTTTATGTTGTTTATCCGTTTGTTTAGATTTATCCTAAGTTCGTTATCCTAATGTTGTGTTATTAAGGTTGTGTTGTGCTATTAAGGGCTTTTGTATCTTTACATTTGCTGAATCTGAGTGCATCATCAGCATATACTGAGAGTTCTATTTTCTTTGGTTTTAGGATAATGTTATTAAGGGATTGGAAGGCAATTATGAACAAAACTACTGAAAGAGGCGACCCTTGGCGTATGCCGTTGTGTAGAGTATATAATGTTGAGAGAGTGCTGTTTACTATAACACGGATGGAACGCTTGGTCATGAAAGCCTTCTCCAGGTTGAAGGTCTTACGACATACCCCCCTCTGGAAAGTTGATCCAATACTGTATGCACCCCAATGCGGTCGATTGCCTTTTCAAAATCAGTTGTCGAAAGGGTGTCGAAGTATTTGATGGGGGCTGATGAATTTATGTTTTGTAATGAACCACATGAGTCGCTTGGCTTACATTTTTTCTAAGGATTGCTAAGGGAGGAGAGCAATGATATATGTGTGAAAAATGTTATTTCGTGTGTTGGCTTTAAAATAGTTATAGTTGTGGCAGATTTCCACATATGAGGGCACGAGCCCGCATTGAACATTGCATTAAAAATACCCAATAAACAGCTTTTCGCTCCGATTGATAGATGCTGGAGCATCGGGTATGAAATGCGGTCCCAATAAGGGGGTTTGCTTTTGGCATGCCGTAATGCAAGGTCAAGCTTAAAGTAAAGTTATATTCAAAACTAGTTGTGTCCAAAGACAGTACCGTTTGTGAATACTTGTGGGAAAGGATTTCCTCTTTAAATGACTTGTATTCTTGTAAAAAGTTGTCATCCTTTGAATAATTGGACCACATGCTTCCAAAAGCATTAGTCTGTGAAAGAATGAAGCCTTTTTATTTGATACTTAATTTTCTTGAGGGGAGCTGGAAAGCTCCCGGTCAATGCGTTTATTTTTCCTTAAACCTCATTTGCTTATTACACCTAACACTTGTCAGCCAATCTCAGTGAATGTACAGTGTGGACTAGGTTTGACACTGCAAATCAATTATCTCAAAATAATCTCAAATGGATAATTTTTAACGAAAATATAGGTGGCATACTTCAAAGCGATAAAAAGCATGATAGTTTGCAAGCATAAATGTAGTAAATGTTGCTGAGTATTTCATTATCATGTAAGTGGTGGCTTGGGGGTATGTACGAATTAGAGATAGTGATATTAGGTTGCGACAGAATCTCCAATCCAATGAACATGTGTTGCTAATTCAATAAAAAGTCTTGTGTGAAATGTTGTTGCGTATAAGTACACCAACCCCTTGCTTTGCAATGAGGGTTGAAGAGAGATTGTAAAAATAACCAATATATGGGTTGGGTGTGTGTATTTGGGTTTAATGTGTGTTTCCTTAAAAGTCGACGTTTCTTTGTAGGGTGGCTTTCGGTAAGTTCTGCAAACCGATTGCTCCCCAGGGTTGGTGGTTGTATATTGAACATTTGATTCCTGCATCTGCAAGAGATTCGTGTAACGTTTTCGACCATACTCGATTACTTGTTCGGCCCAATTGGAAATATCGATCCGAATATCGAGTTCAGAGCCAAAGGAACGGCCTCTTCACTTTGTCCGAGTAGACATCCGATGCCAGTGCCAAAGCGAATGAATGTGGATGGATCCACCGATCATGCGCTAGGATCATGTTAGCAAACTTTTCCTGCATCCCTTCGCTGATTTTCTTGGCAGAAGTGCGGCAGTAGAGTGCCGAGTCAATTTGGAGAACGAGCTCTCGCGAAAAGAAAGCATTTGCCTGAGGATTGCGGTACACGAGGAATTTTATAAGAGGGTAGAGACTCGATCTCGCCAACGGGACGAATCAGATCCTTGGGGACGTTTGTGTTATGGTTCACAAGGATGAGAGGCCATTATTTAATGTCTGTCTGATAGGAGAGAATGATATAAATTATAAGATTTGTGGAATGTACGAATAAATGAACGGCACGAGGATAGGTTTGATTGTTGGATCCGGGCTGTAACATCTATAGTTAATATAATAGTTTAGATGGCAGGTTGGATCTGAACTGTATCCTCTAGTTTCTAAGCCAGTTGAGCCCGACCTAGACGCCACTCGTGTGTCGGAATGTTCTCTTCATTTATGATGACTATATCTCTAATTTAGGTATTACTGGAGGTCGATTGTCATTTGTTTCGCTAATGTAATTCCTTAAGGTACACCTCTTTCCGACTAAACCAAAACTGATTTCTCACTCAGAAATGGATAGTAATGGACCCACGACTAGAAAATGACCGGGGCTTGGGGCTGTTGGATCTTTGGACATAGGCGAAAGTGCCCTCGAGTTGAGGCACGTCTCAATCTTTGAATGAAGGATAGACAACTCTTCGAATGTGGATTTGTACGTTGAAGTTGACTTGAAAAAGGGTGTCTTTAAGCTTTCTACGCCCGTTTCCTGCAAGCCACCCATACACCTACACAAAGACGCACACATATCCCGTTGTAAAAAGACAAGCTCGTCCGTTATAAATCGGAAAACATAGGCAAATACCCGCATGGCTTGGTCAAAGCTGGAGAAGCGGGAAACAATATCAAGAACCTTTAGTAATTTTCCGAAATTGCAATTGATAGCTCTCTGCTCAATGTTTGTTTCGCGAACAGTTACTACTGGGTTTGTCCACTGACTCTGTGGCAGAGGAAGTCAGTCTGGTCCGTACCACTTGCGGTTAAAATAGCAAATTCGGCGCCAACCAGCCCCCTGGGTCAAATAGGGAGATTGGGGACAGCACTTCCCTTATTGTGTAGGTGGATTTAAAAGGACTTCTGGAGGGGGAGCCATTTAAATCATCAGATCTAGCGTTCCATCGAAATCGCAAAAATTTTATCGTGCTGGCATCATAAAATTCAAGGAAATCGTCACACAGTAGACAGGAATATCACACAACACTGCTTTGTTTTGGAGAATCATTCGAAGTTCAGCTATGATGATGTCGTTCGCCATAGGCATGTTGGTATGATCAGGTATGTCGTGAGACAGCTGTTGTAACACACGAGTCGCCAGAAAACGAGCACAGTTTACTCCAAATGTGACCGCTCTAAAATCAAATGTCCTCCCTGTTTGCGAAAGAGAATTTTTTGAAAGCGTGGTGTTAAGGATCTGACGAAACATTTTCGTTATGTCCGTTTTCAACACACGGCGGAAAACGTCACCACAGAATTTTTAGGGTCAAGTCGAATTAGAGAACCGGTCCTGGATGAAAGATTTCATTAAGGCTCTTTCAGTTCGTGGTCGTACTAATATCGTTATCAGGCTTAAAAACGGCATGATGAGGCAAATAGTAGCAGTGAGAGTTCTCACTTGGTGGATCTTGTTCCGTTCCTTTCGTTTTGTTCGAACGATATTGTTCTCACAAAAGGCGTCTGTTTCTTTCACAGTCTCTACTGGCACATCCTCCACCTCGCAAAACTTGGTTAGAAGTGTCCCAATGCTCGCATATGGGCTTCGCCTGAGTAAAGAATGCTGAAATCGGCTTGAATGTTGCCTCCGAAACTGGACCTGTAAAAATCCAGCCAAAGATGGACTCATAGCCAAGAAGCATAACACATTTATTTGGATAAGAGCCGCCCAGCAAAATGGATGAAAGTATATCAGTACATATTTGAACATCCATCTACGCGCTTTCATTAAAAGATAGATCAGCCAATTGGAGGCTTGGCAGATCGCTAGGGTACTTTGCTAAATGCTGTATGATGGCAAGACTCTTGCGGAACACGCATAGCCAATATGGAAGTGGCAAAGCTTGTGAAGCTGCGCTGCCACGACGCAGTTCCCGAAGCGAAAACGTTTACCTCGGCAACTTAAAAAGCACAGAAAGACAAGAATGCAATCCCAGTTGTCGATGCTGACCTTGTACAAGTCTAGGGCCGTCAAACATCCCTGGATAGTACTCTAAAGATTTTTTAAAGCAGCCCTGGACTCCTGGAAGAATGTTGGAAGATTGAACAATACTTATACTTATTACTTAAGTGCCCTCATGGAGGCCACAGTAGTATTGCTGACCGACTACTACTATTTAGCACCGCTCGGTCTTAAGGGGTAAGGGCTGTACTGGACGTTTGGTCGTTTCATCAGATCACGAGTTCGTGATGTCTACCAAATGGTTTGCCAGTACTCAAGGTAGCATCGCATTCCAACTCCAGTTGGTTTATGATGTTTCCTGCCACACATTCCGCTCTTCCCGTGGCTGATAGATTCGCCAACGAGTCAGCAAAGTCGTGCATTCTCATTGACTGAACACGGTTCCTTTTCCAACGCGAAGCCGGACTGACTTGCTTTTCATTGATCCGCCAACAGTACATTGAATGTCCAGATTTACACTTGCCGTGTTCGCAGCTTAGTCTCTAGCAGATAGCAGTAGGGAAAGTTCTGAGTGTCCATCCCTTTTCAAGGTTCGTGAAGCCTCTAACAAAAACCTGCCTTTCTCATTGGTGAACGTGCTGCCCAAGTCCTCGGGCCGTTAAAGTCCCCAGCAATGATCACTGGGCTTCTATCTGGCTATTTACATGGCGCCTAATTTAGCAGTTCGTGCGATCAACGAGGTTGTCCGGACTTAAGACTTCTGTAGCATGATTTGACCCCTTCGCTTTGCTAAATGCGACAACGCATAGTTCCAAATCTGGCTTTACGCAGTTACTCGGACTATTGCCACCTGTGTTTCCGCGCATGAGGAACTGTGCAGGCTTCCAAGCGGTGCAGGCAGGGCCGATAATGCTCTTGGCTTTTGGAAAGGCTTTCTACTTGACGGTTTAGGCTTGCGTTTGCACTGGTCCAAAGAGCCATTTATGCTAGGGCCTTCTGTTGTTGTGATTCAACTGACGGCATTACTCCGGTGTCGGAAGACTTGGTCGCCGGTGTTAGCGGTGATTACCTGGACAACCTGGCACAGACGAGGCACTGTCGCCTTCTTACATCCAGCTATGGGGTCGCTCTTAGAGCTAGATGTGGCGGCCAATTTGCCTCCAATTTCTTGTCCCTGTGGCGAAGTTTTATTTGTTTTCGTCGAATGTTGGACGATTGGGGCCTACCGTCTTATAATTTCTTCCATATATAAGTAGAGATGATTGCACAGGCTGGTCTACCTTGCAAGCCGCCCCTTGCTCGACCCCCCTTGGTTCGCTTGGATATGTATCGCCACCCAGGAGCAGATTGCACTGTGCCTAGTTTGGGGGTTCTGCTGCTGTTGTCTCTAGGGCTACGGAGACGATTAATTGGAACTCTTCCATTTTGGTGAGAGATAATACATAATGCTCAGAATGCTAAGCTTTTGCTTCTTGGTCGTGAGAGTGCAGTTGGTGTGCCCATTTTGGGGGCTCGGGAAGGGGACGAGTGTTGGTTAGGGGAGGTACTGGAAGGTACTGATAACTGCTTCTTGCCATCTGAATTACTCCCTGTTGACATACTATGAACGGGAGGATATTGTATATATCAGTCCCCCTACAAAAGTCGGACAACGATTTATATGTAAAAGTATGGAATGGCTGAAAATGGAACACGCTTGAAATAATGCACTTAAGGCTTAACTCCCCTAAGACCCACAAAAATGTTTTAAGCTTAATCATAATTGCTGGATCGAATGGAGTCGGACTTGAATATTTTTCAAACTATTTTTTGTTTATGGAATCTATAATACTAATATAGTCTAAATAAAATGGGACGACGTGAAATGGAACCCTATTATAATATAATGGTAATGTTATGCAATATGGTATTGTTTAATGGTTTTTGATCTATATTTATTAAACTTGGCCCTCGCTTAACACGGGGGTTACGTTCCTAGAAAGAAGTTCAAAGTAATGGGCTACGTTCCTGAAATTCAAATTTGGCAACAAAAGAATTTTTTATTGTCCAAATTTGGTCTGTTTTTGTTTAAGTTCCATATATTTGTTGAAAATTATAAAATTTTTACTATATATATGCCTTCAATATATATGAATAACATTCATATTTTCAAAATAAAAAGTTGTGCTGCTGTCATCTGATTTCAAATTGTTTGCTTCATCCACAGTAATGATTCGGTATTAATTTCTTCATCTTCAAACAACTTTTGCATTGCATTTGCATTTTTGCTTAAGCCGTTCATAATCCCTGAGTGCCATTTGCTTAATGATCCGCTGGCTTAAAGGGATTTTTTTCCTAGCTATCGTCAAACCAAATGCTAAGTGTTTTTTCCATTTACTCCAAAGAAGAGGCACATGCTCTGCACTTCGTATTTTAATTTCATTTTTCATGGCTTCTTGCAATTTCCGTGGAGTTTACCCATTGTCTAAGAGATTAGGAATTGTATTTGTGTTTCTATGGATATGACTTTTCGTTTTAAGGGAGCTGTTCTTCCTTCGTGCCATTGTAAAAGCTGAAATTTATATATTTTAACATTTATTTATTAACATTTTGATTTAATCAAGATGTACCACCTTTTTACTTGGAAAAAATCTTTGATCCGTTCATCCGATCTTTACCATTCCATTCCATTCCGGATCGATAAGTTATCCTGATTACTAAATATGACTTAAAGGTACGATTCATCTATCTTCAAAGATGTGGGAGATTTGACGTTTTTTACCAAATTGCGGAGGTGGGAGGGGGAGTGGCCAAAATTGAAAATAAACTTTATCTGCCTGCAGATATAAGAAGTTTTTGACCCATACTTTATGGGGTTGGAGCTGCTTCCTTCTGGCTGTTAAATACTTTTGCACAAACTTATATAACTCTATGTTCCTACGGTACGGAGTATATAAATATCGATATTTTCCAAGAACTAGGATTTCAGCGTGTTAAAGGGGGGAAGAGAGCAAATTTGTAACCGTGTAAGACCGTGTGTGTGCTAAAAGAGTTCGTGTTAAGCGAGGGTCACGTGTATTTAAATATGAGTTCTCCATCTTGTTTGTTCCAAGTGTTCGGATAATTCGGTACTTTTAAGAGGTTGGAGTACGGTCACACAAAACTATGTATTTATTTGTGTTTAACATGTGCTTAAATAGCGTCAAAATTTAACGACGAATTTGGAACGGTTGAGTCTGGAACCCGGATGAAATTTTTATATAATATTTAAATTTTTCTCGACTGCAATGATTTATCTAATAACATTAAGTGCAGAAATGTTAAGAATTTAGTTCTCTACCTATTTATACCCTGTTTCCACTATAAATTGGAAAAGGGGGATCATGAAGTTGTACGAATGTATGTAACAGGGAGAAGAAAACAGTTCCGACCCCATAAACTATAAATATTCCTGATCATATCATATGAATCATATGAACGCGTTGATCTCAGAGACAATAAGCTATATAGCCACATGCTTTTGCATGAAGGTAAAGCTATACCATAGACAGATCAAGTTGGTTCAGTTGATTTAATTGGTTGATTTGGAAAAAGGGGTCCAGGTAGGACATAGCTAAATACTGTATCTGTAAGCTTACTGCCATACCTAAACTCTTTGAGCAAATTATTACTTGCCAATTACAGGACTTTTCTACAGTTCTGTACTGTATTCGAAATCGTTCACGTCACTTCTGGTGTCCCGCAGGCCAGCCATCTTGGTCCCTTGTTATTTAACCTGTTCATCATCGATATTCCTCAAGTGCTTTCTTTTTCAACCATCCTTATGTAAGCTGACGATTATCAGCTATGTGACACATTTAACAATCCAGTTTTTCCATTTCTATTACAAAGTGATCTTATTTAGCTGAGTGCCTGGTGCCGACTGAATCGCCTTTCCCTTAATATTAGAACTAAGCCGTATCTGTACGAATACGCTATTAATAGTGAAGCGTTTTGCAAACATAAAATTTATGATTTTGGTATACTATTTGAACCCATTCTGAGCTTTAAAATCAGCAATAAGGCTAAAAGTGTACTTGGATTTATCAGGAGATGGTCGTAAGAATGTAATGATCCCTTTACCACTATCTGGAATCTGAAGTATTGCTCCTGTCTCTGGTCTTCTCTGGTATCTGACATACCAGGATCAAATTGAATCAGTCTAGAAGCAGTTTCTTATAAATGCCCTTCGTGACACTTACCTTCTTACGAAGAAAGACTACATCTAATTGACCTTCCTTCACTCAGAAGGGATTGACTCCATGGGTCTTTTGAGCCTTGTTGATTTGACAGTTCCACCCAGATTAACTCGCCACTATACTCCAATCTACCTCCCGCCTCGTCTAACTAACTATGCTCAACGCGACCCCCTCCGTTGCCTTTGATATGCCTATAATGATTACTATCACCTGATTTCCATAGATTACTCCATCTTAAATGTAGGAAACGCCTTAATGTCATTCATTAGTTAAATATTTCAATCTCCAGTTAACGTACAATCTGACTACCTTTGCTGTGAGTCGGACCATAGCTGGCTTCGGCAAACAAACTAGTCCCACCGGGTCAGAGATCGGTATACATGTGCTCTCATTGTACCTTTGTTATTTTTCATTTTGTGTTTAACTGAACATTGTTAAACTTACCTCAATAAATAATTTACACAAGTCCAAAATTTTCAAGTTAGATCCTCGTGGTTTAATATACATCAAGCAAGACCCAATATCTATTTATTCTGAAGAGTACAATCAGATCTGACAAAAAACACCGGAGCTATAAGAGCAACAACGCTCGTAGGAGCGGGGTACCGCTTCGTTAGTTATTGCTAGAACCGCTAAATAAAAAGTGGGCAACTTTAAGGATGACCCTTTAATACCTGTAACAAAGACCGGTTTCAACCAAATCTTAAAATTCAAAAGCAAATAAATGAAAACAAATGAACAGGGTATTTTGAAGTTGCTGCGCTCGACTGCAGCGCACTTCCTTGTTTGACATTAAAAATGTAGTGTTGAAAAATTGTCTTTTCACTGAATTAAATATATTTCAACTTCCAGCTCGCGCTATACACGCTATATGTGCGTATTCGCTATGGTTTTTCCCGTGTTTCAGTAAAAGCTTAGTCAAAATCATGTGGAGCGTTTTCGAAAAATCTCCAATTCAATAGTGCGACCACTTCCTGGCCGTCCCATACAAATTGCACCCGATTTGCATAGGCTTGCAATTAATTTCTCAGTTCACAGTTCGCGTAGCGGTTTGCACGGTATACCTGCGTGTTCGCTTTGGATTTTTCTGAATGTTAGTAAGAGTTAGATCAAAATCATGTGGAGCGTTTGGGAGGACAAATCAAAATGCGTTAGTTCAAATATATTGAAAACTCATCTGGTTACAGGCAGCAATACCATTAAGTTACAGGGCAGAAGCCGTCAACACGGCTAACTGTCTAAGAAACAGATGCCCAAACAGAAGACTGTGGGGCGAAACACCAGCTTAAACGTGGAATAATCGCACTCCAACGGTCAAGCACTTACGAACATTCGGGCAAATTGTGTATGCGCTAAATCAAAATCAAGCTAAACAATCAAAAAGTAAGTTTAGCCCAAATCCAAGAGATGCAGATTTATCGGATAATGCATGCAATAAAGCAATGATAAGGCTGTATGACCACGAGACTTAAACCGTACTGAAGGGCCGTGATGTGGTGCTTACATATCTGTTTGGAAATGAATACGGATTTGAAGAGTTTGCCGAACAAGAATATGTCATCGATGCTGAGTATACACTGGAAGATCATCAAATCGATAATCATCAAAGCGGAAATCTCGAATATACCACAGAAGAATCTGATGAGCAAGTACCCATGAAACGTGGACCAGGAAAACCGAGAAAACTGCACACAGGTAAACCAGGAAGACCTAAATTAATGTAAAATCAAATTGTTGCTGTGCCAAACGAGCAAGCTAGTCCCGAAGACGAACCTGGATCCGAGTCTTAAGACGAATTTTACAAGACCTTGAAACTTGCACTGGCCAGCAGCGAGCTCACTGCGAATGAGTATCTGGCAGGCCCGAATGCTTCGGAATGGAAGGAAGCCGAAATGAAGGAATACAGAGCATTACAGAAGAATAAAACTTGGGAAATCGTGCATCGTCAAGCGAATCAGAAAGTAATCGTAACCAAATGGGATCTCCGAACGAAATACAGGCGAAACAATGAAGTGGATTGCCGTAAAGCGCGCCTCGTAGCAAAAGTTTTTACGCAGCGAGAGGGCATTAATTACAGTGAAACGTTCTCTCCAGTGGCTCGAGTTGAATCTACTCGAGCCTTGATTGCAATTGCTGTTGAATTGGGCTTGAAAGTACATCAGTTGGATTTCAACAGCGCTTATCTGAACGGAGATATCGAAAAAGAACTCAATATCAGCATCACTCCAGAGGTTCAGAAAATATTAGTTGGCAAAGAAAACTCGAAGTACTCCCAAGATAAAGTATGCAAACAAAAGAAGGCTCTTTATGGCCTAAAGCAGAGTGGGCGGCAGTGGTACAAGAAGCTCGACCATAAGCTTAAGGTATTGGATCTAAAGCCGCTTTCAGCTGATCCGTGCTTGTGCATCAAAAGGCAGGGAAATGGAATTGAAACATTCCTCAATGTTGCATCAAATGACGACCAAATGCTGAGCCAACTAAAATCCGAACTGTCCCGTCATTATACTCTGTACCAAAGGTACATGGAGTATAATAAGTTTGTGCAAAAGTATGTAACATCCAGAAGAAAGCATCTCCGACCAGATAAAGTATATATATTCTTGATCAGCATCAACAGCCGAGTCGATATAGCCATGTCCGTCTGTCCGTCCGTCCGTCTGTCTGTCCGTATGAACGCACAGACCTCAGAGATGGTAAGAGATAGAGGTTTGACATGTATGGGACATATGCTTCTTATGTCTGCAGGCAGATCAAGTTTATTTTCAATTTTGGCCACGCCCCCTGCCGCCCCCGCAATTTAGAAAAAACGTCAAATCTGCTACAGTTTTAAAGATAGGTGGGTTGTTCTTTCTAGATATATTTAGTAATAAGGATAACTTATCGATCAGCCAAAGGAATGGTGAAGATTGGATGAACGGTTTTCGAGTTATGATCAAAAGACTGTTCGCTGCAGCAGCGCAGAAGCAGAGCTGCTTTCAGCTACTACTGCAGCATCAAAATTTATGCTGAGCGTATAATTTCGTTGGTACAGAGTATGCTATAGTCGGGCTTGACCGACTTTCTTTCTTGTTTTGAAATGAAGTGTTTAGGGAAATTAGGCTACTGTTTAGTGATTGAATTTTATCATAACAAAGAAAAGAATTAGCTCTCAATGGGTCCGCCGAAGAACATAAAATACGTCTTGACGCAATTCAACATGGAGGATTGAAAACCAATCAGCACGCCATGAACACGAGTGATAAACTATCAACCGAAATGTGTCCGAAAATCGAGGAGGAAAAGTAAGAAGCTTCAAACATTCCCTACCAAAGATTGATCGGTGCGTTGATGTGGCTGACAGTATCTACACATGCAGTAAGTCTTGGTCAGTAAGATTGGTTTGAATTTGATATTTTGCCTCTTTATAAGGGCGCTACTGGTATCTGTAGCCCTACCACGGTTATTTTTGTGGTGTTACTTTGTATACAAATTACAAAAATAATAATAA